>CM075943.1:56770367-56800376 GCA_038030265.1 Corythucha ciliata
ATGTAACTCAATTACAATAAAGTTGACTTCTATCAAAAAAAAAAAAAAAAAAAAAAAAAAAAAATCTAAATACAACATAGTCACGCCGATTACATCTGTTGAATGCCAGGCGACTGTGTGAGTAAACTTCAGCCCCACGATCAAGGTGTGATCGCAAGAACTTGGTTCAACTTTACCAACGTGAGATTGACTTCCCCCGAAATTAACGTCCTGGATGCGATCCATTATGTTTCGAGTGCCTGGGATGAGATTGAACAGGAAGTTATCACGAATTGTTTTCGAAGAGCCTCCTTTGGGCGTGAGAATGACGATACACTTTCAAATCCTGTCGAGCTGTTAGATATCGAACTTGAGGAGCGGTACCCTGGCTACAAATTGGTAGACGACGAGGGCAGATATTCCGCTAAAAAAATATTCCCATTGTTGCCGTGTGAGTTGATTGGTTGGCCGATTATTAGAGTGACACAATGTTAAGGGTGACGTCCGAATTGAGAACAACGGAAATTCCAAGAACCATAAGGCCATCAATCTGTGGCAATGTTTGAATTATTTGAAATGGAATTGAGTTCCTAACAAGAATCGCTACTCCGGCACGACCATCAACTCGGTCCTGCCTGATAATGTTGAAACCGTTCACTACATAAGTTCTGTTTGGGTTGAACCATGTTTCAGAAATAGCCGCTATCTGAATATTATTAGAAATCAAGAAATTCTCGAATTCGCTTATTTTTGAGGCTAGTGAGCGAGCGTTCCATTGAAGAATTTTTAATTCAGAATTCACCATATTTACTATTATTAGTTAGTTAGATTAGAGTTGAATTACCAGCGAAGGTCAGGTGAAATAGCTTTGCTTATCGGAAATATTCTGAATGGTTTGGGATCTGAGTGTCTGTGTGTCGGCTTGAGAAAGTTGGAGGTCTCTTACTCCCATTTTTAACAACAAATTTTTAAGAATAGTTTCCAACTCAACCGCATAGGAGTTCTTGACCGCCTGGCGGTATGAGTCTGGAGCTTCCTTTTCCTGGGGAATCGGAGATGTGATTAAACCTCCTGGGACGTGTTTTTAATAAGATGCGTATTATTTGAGGCAATAACATGATGGTGTAACGGAGTAGAGCCCCTAGAACGTTTAAATGAACGAGGAAAAGAGCTAGTAGAAGCATACGACCGAGACGGAAATGAATTGCTCGACGCCAGAGGAGGAAAATTAGCGAAAGTATTAAGGGGAGGGGGCCGGTAATTGTTAGAAAAGGATTGCCCTTCGATTTGGCCTTTAGCCTCAAAGTAGGATAAATTGCTCTCGCTCATTATCTTTTTAATGTTTTGTTCTTTTAAAAACTGTGGGCACTGGTATCTTTCCGTAGCACGGTGGGGTCCTTTACAATGAACGCAGGTTGTTTTTTCTGATGTACATTTCGCCACTTCATGCGTTTCGCTACATTTAACGCACCATGTCGCTCCCTTACATTGGTCCTGGAAATGTCCATACCGCAAACATTTCGTGCATTGCACGACTCTTTGAACGAAAGGGTCAACTGTACAGGCTACATAATGGATAAGTACATAGGGCGGGAGAGATTGACCTCTAATGGTAAAAGAGACCGAAAAGGTGTGTGAGTATTTTGTATTCCCGGCTTCATCGGTTATTCGTCGACTTAATCTTCGAACCGAAAGAACATCCAGTGCTTCCCCGGAGGGGCCACGTATTACTTTCTTAATTTCTTCCTCCTCTAGTCCTTTATCTACGCCTCGAATTATGCCTCGCCGTTGAACTAAAAAGCTCGGAATATAGACCTTATACCCCTTTTCCCTGAACAGTGAGCAACCCAGGATTTTATTAGCCGACGAATAATTGCTTACCTCGATCACTATCCTATTGCGTCCTTGTGTCTTGATAGAAATCACATTGTTGGAAATCGCGGAGAAAGAGTCGAAGATCAATTTCCCTATAGACATAGGATGTATTCGTCCAATTCCTGCCTTATCATTACTTAAACTTTCCAAGTAAATTTTAAAGGGACCGGTGTCCTCCTTTCGATACACGAGCGCTTCTCGTTCAGGGCCTTTGCCCGTATTCTCTTGGCTAACTCCATCTTTCACTGGACTCTCATCGACAACTTTATCAAGTTCCATGCCAATCATGCCATGCTCACCCGTTTCCGGGGGGGAACCTCCTCCCCCTGTCACGACACTCATAGAATGAGAGAAAAAAACTAATTAACGTAAAGAAAAAAAAAAAACAACCTCTTAAAAACAATTCAAGAAAAAAAGAAAATAATAAATACGGGAAAAGTAGAATCAGATTGAAAAAAGATTATAGCTTATCTGGAGACGAAGGTGCAGGGAATCCTAGAATAAATTGAAATTTGAAAAAAAAAAAAACAAAAAAAAAAAACAACAGCAACGTGAATGCCTTTTTTTTAGCGCCCCCTCAGCCTACACGTTCGTCGCGCCTAACAAATCTACCCCTTTCAACGTGCCTTGACAACTAAGAAAATGTACGGCAGGAATCTCGTGAGAGATAATGAAAATACTCCCACCCCTCCTTTCATGTGCCGTTCGTTCCTCTGTGAAGAATTTCCGCTGATGCCTACCTTTTTACACTTAAAAGAAGAAGGGGTAATTCAATCACAGTTAACTATTCTAATCCCTACTTTAAATAAATTGGAAATTGAGACGGTAAGGGGAGTAATTCAATGGTCAAACCTCATCTCTCCGTTTACATACCGAGTCCGAATGAGGCTGTGGGAAGTCTGACGAGTAGATGAGGTACAATAGCGGCCCCCACACGCTATTTTGAGGAACTCCAGCGGTAATCCTTCGTGGAGAGGACAGAGAGGACCCAAACGAAAATGTTCTTCTGAATAGATACGACTGCAAAAGGTGGTATAGTGTATCTGGCAGGGTGTCTTTTACTTTCGCTAGTAGTCCTTCATGCCACACTCTGTCAAAGGCTTTTTCCACGACCAAGAAAACACCCAGACACACAGAGCACTCTTCATTATGTGTCCATGATCAAGCTTGTTACTCGGTGATGTTGTTGCGGACAGGAGTGATTGTGCCTGAAACCGAATTGCGTACTTGGGAGCTTGGAACTCTAAAAGGTCATGAAGTGAGGAAGAAGCAGCCTCTCGAATATTTTTGAAAGGTGAGACAGTAAGCTAATTGGACGGTAGCTTGATGATTCGTTTTTGGGCTTCCCGGGTTTTGGGATCATGGCTATAAGGGCATGTTTCCAAGAAGTCGGAAAGTACCCTAGTCTAATCAACGTATGGTATATCTGTGTCAGGTATGCGGCAAAACGATCGAAGTAGAGGTTGAGTGATCATGAGTTTCCTGGTGCTTTCTTGGTTTTCATTCCGTTTATCACGTTCCGGACTTGCCCAGGAGTCACGTGAATTTGAAGAACAGATAGCTTTAGAGGTTCCGCAATTTTTTAAGTAGTTCATCGGCATGATTTTGATCCCTGTAAGGGTTAGGACTGAACTGTTCTTCAGCCATCTTCATACTCTACTAGAAGCCGCCGACGTACTTCTCTCACATTACTCGTCTAGAGTTTGTCTTCTTCACGGCGTACGGCGAGAGTGTCTGAAGAAGTGGAATCGGACTCGGTATCCTCCGGATAAACAAGCGCTAAGTAGAGTTACGAATGACCTCCGAGCAGCCCTGAGAGAGGAAGAAGCAGCAGCGAAAGAAATCGAACTGAAAACTCTAGAGTCTACAGACAGCTAACTGTGGAAAAAGGCGAAAGCACTCCTGAAGCGTTACGAAAATATCCCTCCGGTCAAGCAAAACAACTCATTTCTCAAGACTTGTATTGAAAACTCCGAAGCTTTCGCCACAGCACGGAAACTCTCTGTGTGCTGTGATGGTCACATTATGCCTAATTTTAACGAGGGCTATAATTCACAGTAAGATACGACCCTTTTTACGTTTTTGGCTGTTTTTGCTGGTTGAAGGTCATGTGTCCCTCAGGGAATCACTCCAGGGTGGGAAGAAGGCACAATCCAGGGTGGGTGTTAATGGTCAAACGCAAACGAAAATTTTGTTGGGGTTTAACTCACCAGACCGACTCGAGATAGCGCCAATGGTAAAGGTGCGGGCCAGTGTCTGTGTCAACCTCAGACTTTCATGCTATCAGCATCTCACCAGCCCGGAAATTGAGCTGAGTACGAAGCCGATGGACTGCTCCTAACCGGGAGCGCAGTTGCCACTGCACTGCGATCCCCCCCCCCCCCTTCGGCTTTAAGTCAGACACGGCAAAACCGAGTCATGGTGGAACCGAAAAGGCCGTCTTTGCTAAAGTTAGGTCCTCGGGCCCGGGATAACCCTTTCTGTGGGGCTTTGGTAGGGGGGAGAGGCAATTCTTACTGGCACCACCTTTTTTTCACTTTAAACCGAGAACCATGGGCGTAGCCAGAGGGAGGCAGGGGTGAGCAGTTACTCTCCAATAAACCCGAAATCAAAGGTGTACAGTGGCGAAATTTGGGCCCACCCCTGGATAATACCATCAAAAAGTACAAGTCACACTAGTCACCATCACCACCGATTTCGTGGGGTTCCTAATTCAACATATTTATTCCAATGATTTGTCTCGAAAATCATTTTTTTTTTTTTTTTTTGCGAGTCTGGCTGTCTGATAGCGTTTTTCATTCTCAAGTTAATTTTACACTGATGCACACTGTTGATGTCCTGATGAGAGTTTGGGCGCTCTATTTTTCAATTGAACCACATACCAACCACCAAAACTACATATTTGTGGGTTTGTACTATAAAATAATTTCGCTCACTAAAAATAACTATTCCTCCAATTTTGTAGCTGATAAACCAATTTCACAGGATGGGGTGATGAAAAGAGACCAATTTCACGGATTTTACGCACTAAAATCCAAATATTGCTGGGCTGGCTCACTAAAAAAAAAAAATCTAATATGCACTATTAAACCATTTCGCGGATTTGCCTCGCTAAAAACCCATTTTTATGGTTCTGGCTCGCAGAAACCCCAATTTCGCGGTTTTTTTTATGCTGAAAACCCTGAAAACCCAATTTCGCACCTGTTTGTTGTTGAAAAATGATTTTCACGAGGTTCTTCTCACCAAAAGAAACATTTTCGCATGACTTCACTAAGTAATAAAATATATCGGATTTCATTTTCTAAAACCTCTAAATTTCGCCGATTTTTTAGGAACCCCCGGCGGAGTTGTCTCATTCACACTTTATTTTTAGCACACTAATCAAACCATTTTCGCGATTCCGCCTCATCAAAACGCGTGGGATTTTCTCGATGTACAACTAAATTTGCGGGCCTTGGCTCGCTTAAACGCTAATTTCAAGGGGTTTCCCCGCTGAAGAACTAAGGCCGGTCGTCCACTGGAAGCGTTTTCAAGCGGTGCTACAACGCGCTACAACGAGCGTACACACAAAATGACTTAAATTGAATTCACTGAAGATAGGCCTGCAGTGGACGATGTCACATTCAATTTGAGCCTTTGGGATGTACGCTCGTTGTCGTGCGTTGTAGCGTCGCTCGAAAACGCTTCCAGTGGACGACAGACCTGAAACCACAATTTCGTGGGTTTGAGACTTCCTGAATTGCGCGGCTTTTGGGCTTGCTAAAAACCCAATGTCGTGGCTTTTGGGTATGCTGAAAACCCTGTAGGTATCGTGGGGTTGGCTCATTAAAATGATCTAGGTATTTCGCAGACAGAAAAAAAAACTTTTTTAATTGAAAATTAGTTGAAAAGGAGCATTCCAAGGTTGAGAAGGAGAGGGAGAGGTTAGTTGAGAAGGAGCGCAAGGTCTTGGCGCCTTCTGGAGGCAATTTCGCAGCTAAAATAGAGACAATAAGCTGATCGCTATCGCCTAGAGGACCTTAGATGACTAAAATTGAGAAAACGCACTAATTCGCTGTTCTTGGGGCAAGTACGTGGCTAAAATATTGAAAAGCGATTATTATTCGTGGCAGAAATTGTGAAAAAGTGCTGATCTGAGGTTTCTAGATGAAACTTCCAGAACCATAATTCGGTGCTAAAATTCAGACAAATAGCTAATTCACGTCACAGGGTGAAAGGAGACTTCGCGGCTAAAATTAAGGAGAATAGCTAAATTCGTGGATAAAGTTGAGAAAAAGAAGCAATTCGCACCTAAAATTACGGAGATGTCAATTCGCCGCTTTTACGAAAACACTGAAATTCGCTTCTTTCATGAGCTCAATTGAAAAAAAAAAGGTCTAAATCACAGCTAAAAGTGAAACAAATCCCTAATCCACGGCTAAAACAAAGAAAATTCGGTAATTCACGGATAAAATTTGGAGAATTCAATAGCCACTAAAGTCAGAAAAAACACGAATACGCGGTAAAAATTGAGAGAAGTCGCGAATTCATGGCTAAAATGAAGAAAAAATTTTAATTCCCTGTTGAAATTGAGAAAAAGCGAGCTGAAGTGTGGAAAAAACGCTAAATCGCTTTTAAAACGGAGAAAACGCCAATTCTTGATTTCTCCAGGCACGGGCGTGAATTCGCCGATAAGATTCAGGTCGCGAATTAGCCATTTTCCCCAATTATATTCGCAAGTTAGCGGATTTCTCTAATTAATGAATGAATTGGCGTTTTCTCAATTGTAGCTGTGAATGAGCGTTTGTTCTCAATTAGGACTAATCATACATTTTATTCAACAATATGAGGCTTTCTCGATGCAAAGAATTAGCAATTTCTTCCAGGTTGACATGAATTATCACTTTATTTCTGCCACAAAGTGGCTGTTGGAGTCTCTGAATTTTCTTAATGCTGTAAAGGCGCTTTTTTCTCATTCTAGCCGCAATCAGAACTCTACCTAGTGCACTATTTCTCAATTTTATGCACAAATTAGTGTTTTTAATAGACAGTGCTCCAAGGAAGTAAATGGAATATTTTATCTGACGTTTTACCTACATGTAGACAATTTTTAGTGCTCTGATGATGACGCAGGGGCGTTGAAAGTGCACTTAGCGAAGGCGAATAAAGAAAACGAGCGTGGGGAGACTTGATTTTATTGGTTCATTGCATTTCAGAACAAACCATTATTATGGCAAAACTGAGTTCTTTTCACCTTTTGGTCATCAAAACATAATGTTTTATTAACATTACGGTTATACTTGTTGGCAACGAGGCACCAGTATTGACACAAATAAGTTTTAAAGCGAAAAACTCGCGATGGAAACATTCAAATGGAGTTTCTTAAAACTTGAAAATTATGACTTGTACTCATGTTCCCCGCACACGCTAATTATACACCAGGGGGGTTGAAAAAGAAAAGTGAAACACGTGGGGAACGAGGTGAGAATGAATGTCACAGCCACGTGTTCATAAATTTTAGCTGTCAACGTCAATTTCATCTCGTCTCACATGTGTTTCACTTTTCTATTACAACCCCCCTGCCCTACTTACAATGTTGAAATTCGAAGAATTAAAATAATGGATTTTTTCTTCCTTTTGTGTGAACTGCTGGCTCCAGGGAGAGCTTTTTATTTGCATAATTTTCTTCACTTTATTCTTCATCCTCTTATACGCTTCTCTAGAACACTCGAAAAATAAATCAAATATTCCCCCGAAAACAGATCAAGCGTGACACAAAGGGCTCACTTATATTGGTACCGGTGCAAATTCGGGTCTTGATGAAAACAGGCTGATAGGGAGGTATGGTGAATATAAAAGGATTCTATACCTCCTCGATAGCGATTTAGTGTGTTTTGTGTGCATACACTCTTTATAGTCCCTGTTCAACGTGTTTACGCTCGTTGGAGGAGGAGCGGAAGCGGGAGCTCGTTGGCGTCAGCGGGATTCTGTATTATTCAGCTGAAGGGGAAAGGGTGGTGAGACAGTTAATGATCATTTCCCCCTACGCCAAGGGGGTCGCGGGGAGGGGTTATCTTTTAAAATTTATTTATTTCTGGATCCTTTTGACATCGTACAAAACTTGCCCGCACCCACGCAAACGACATTCATCCTCTCCTAAATACGGAGAATGTAAACAGTGACAGCGAGATGGCGTCTAAAAAATCATTTAAAAAACAATTAGGGCGAACCGCCTTCGGGTAAATATTGAACGTTCCCCGGCGACTATAAAGCTTCAAAGGGGAAACTGTTTGTAGCCGGCACTTCAGCCTATATAGGCCAGTAAAATTAAGTCGGGCTACATCGAAATGATTACGGGCAAGCTCCTAGAGTCCTAGAGCAAGTCCTAGAGAGGTGTCATTCAAGTTTGTGCGGTCAGAAATCTTGAGCTTTCATTTTGGTAGCCAAAAAATCTCGAAATTTTGGGACTTTTCTAAGTTTTTTGAAAATTGCTCGAAAATGGTCCATCGTATAGTTAAGAACACCCTACTCTCGATTTCGATCCTACACTCGAAATATTTTTAGTCCAAAAGGAAAATTGGATGTCTGTGCCTCTTACAACGGTCGCAAAATCAATGACGAGTTACGTCGTTCCAGTATGAAGCCATTCTCGGGAGAGCCTGGATAAGAAAGCTCAACATAAACTTGATCGATCTGGTTGGCCAGACAGATAGCCAATTTTGAACTAACTCAATCAATGAATATCCAGACGTGGACCAAATTATTTAAAAATTTCCAAGAATTTTTGAAGATTGTATTGGCTGCGTGCCGAACCGTGTCGTTTCCTTTGAAATTACGCACCAGCGCATCTCCAGGTTATCACAAAGAACGTGACGTCCCTTTATGCCCTTCCTCCTTTGGTTGAAAAAGAATTAGACTCAATATTGTTAGTGTGGTCGCTTAGACTACGAGGGTTAGTAGGTAATACATGCATAAAACTGTAGCCGTAGGAGCCTACGTTGTCTGTCTTCCCTCGTTGAGGTGCGTTAGAAACGAACCGGTTTCGGCTGCTCGTCGGTTCCAGTTGTACTTACAGATGCTGAAGGTGTCCTGGAGACACCTATGGGAGTCGTACTCCGAGGGATAAGCTAAGCCGAACCCCACCCAGGTCCATTGTTTCTCGAAACTCTAGGCGCTTCTCCTGATCGGTAAACCACGCCGAATTTTATCTTATCTAGATGTTGTTAGATGGATATAATGAATAAATCTGTCGCCGGTATTTTAATTAATAAATTAATTAGACTGATATTATCCGGACGACGATGGAAGGGCATAGCCCAACACGATTCGAGTTTCGAGAAAAAATGGCTCCCCGGCGGGATTTGAACCCACAATCTCTGGATTACCAGTCCAGCACGCTGCCATTTGCACCACGGAGACGCGCATCTCTTTTTGAGACTTATCTTAAAAAGAGATGATTGACAGCATCGGAAAAGTTTTGCTTAATTTGGTCCAAGAAAATAAAGATATCGATGATGTGTCCCGCGGTGATTATTCCTGGGGTCAAAATGGGGAAGAAATGGACTACCTACTAATATGGATGGTTTAAATAATCTTAAGCTATTGCAGTGGAACGCACGTTCTCTCAAACCAGAACTAGGACTTCTGGAAAAATGCTTAGAAAACCGAGATATTGACGTCATAGCTGTTTCAGAGACAAAGCTTCGCCCTTCCCAGCATTGTCATCTCCCAAATTTTCTGTTCTACGTAGGGACAGACTGGATGGGAATGAAGGTGTCGCCATTTTAATAAAAAAATCGACGACGTATAGACAGCTTCACATAGACAATCCAATACCAAATATTATGGTTGTTGGTGTACAAATACCGAGAAGAAATTAAGCTCCTCTGTCCATTGTTTCAATTTACAGTAATCCTATCCACAATATTCCTTACAGCGCCTGGAACCAATTGATTAGAAATATTCCAAAACCATTCATTCTGTCTGGTAATTTCAATGTACATCGCACTTCATTTGGTTCTGACTGGACCGACAACAAAGGCAGAGCCCTTTTAGACGCTCTCGAAGAAAACAATCTCGTTTACCTTAACGATGGAACTGCCACTCTTTTCCGAGGCCCGCATCAGACTAGAAAATCTGCTGTTTACATCACTATTGCAACCCCTGATGAAGCATCTGAAGCAATATGGGAGGTAATGGGTGACCCAATGGGATCCGACCATTGCCCTATTAACATAACGATAGGTAATTCACCCTCTTCCTCTCCGGTGACTTCTGCAAGGAAGTGGAATGTTAAAAAGGCTAATTGGCCTCTTTTCTAACAACTTATGGATAAGTATAATTCTGAAATGGACTCTAATACGGTAACGTACGAAATGTTTGAAAAATGTTGAATAATGCCTGTGAAGAGGCTATCCCTACCCATGCACAGGTCTCCAAAATTCAAAAAGCTAACTAAACATTGGTGGACGTCGGAGTGTGACAAAGCAGTCCGAGAAAAGAAAACGGCCCTTGCCACATACAAACACTCACCATCCTTACCAAATTTCGTTTTATACAAACGCAAGACAGCGGAGGTACAAAAAGCAATATTGCAAGCAAAAAGTTCCTCCTGAAGAACGTATTGCTCTTCTTTAAATAGTCCCTGTAAAAGAAATATGGTCAATGCTGAAACGTTTTAAGAATGTTTGAATGTTTGGTCTAATCCTAAGCCCCACGTCCTTGAAGGAGAAGGGACAGATGACTTTATCAATAATTTATTCCCTCAAGGTCCAGTTCCAAATAGTAATTTTGAAGCGCCAGCTTATAATTCTCCTATCACAGAACTTTTTTCAATTGGAGAATTGAGCAATGCTCTGAAAACGGCGAATAACTCTGCGCTAGGAATGAATCAAGTCCATTACTTCATGCTCGATAACCTATCTTCTTCCTCTAAATTGACCCTCTTAAATGTATTCAACAGAATTTGGACTAAAAAACTTCCCTCACTAGTGGAAAAAGAGTCGTATTATTCTAATATTAAAACCTACTAAAGATCCAGGCCACGCCACATCTTACCGACCCATTGCCCTAACATCATGTGTACTTAAAACCTATGAACGAATGATTAAGAACGGGCTGCAGTGGTGGCTGGAAAGCAATGGTAAGCTGCCAGAATCTCAATTCGGATTTCGGAAAATAAGTCAGTCCATCACGCCCAAACCAAGCTAATTTTTGATATATACAACGCATTCTCAGACCATAAACCTTTGCTCGGGGTATTCTTTGATGTTTCTGGAGCATTATGACAGCGTCGACGTCCAAAAAATGATAAACATATTCGTAGATAAACGTATTTGCCGAGAAAGGTTAGCCACGAACCATGTAATAAATCTCTATTCTCATTGTAGCTCTCTTTACAAGAAAATACACTCAGTAAATATCAAAGTTCTGACTAAGCGTTTTTGGCAAATATTGTAATCTCCTCCTTTGATTGATGCGTACTTGAGAACAGTTCAAGATATCCGTAGCATACACACCTCAGATAAACATCCTTTCTTCAGTAACGTTTCTGGGAAGAATGGCAGAACTCGTTGCTGGTGGTGACGTCAGGAGCATTTTATTTCAAGATCAATCCTTCCATTAGGCAGTTCCCATGGTTTACAGATATGAACCTAACCAAAGCTTAGTGTTCAGTCATACTCGCTTACGCATCAACCATGGTCTGTGTGGTGCTTACCTACTTGTCTCTCCACATTAATTGTTTTTATTCTTGTCAAATCGATTTTCGGCCTGTCTAGGCCATCATCAGGACCCTAATTAACACATCATCTTTAGAACAAACGCAACCCTCTTTGAATAAATACATTTAAAATTGAAACCTAATTATCACAGATTAAACCTAAGATTGAACTAGATTGAAACCTAATTATCACAGATAGGATCAAATTTTGCACTACTTACATTATTAAAATAAGCTTTCGTGTGTCTTCCACACTCGTTGACTTCCTTTACTATTTTAAATAGGGAAAGATTTATTTTTATTTCGACAGCTGGGAATGAGAGGGAGAAGAGAGATTAGTGGTGACGAGCTCCCCTCCTGTCTTTCATTGAGACACGCTATCCCGTCTCTGCACAATTCCATTTTTATATGGAGAGCCTCTAACGCACTTACAAATTGACCCTTTTTATGAGTGGTCTGTATGACCTCTGCCACATGTCGGACATTTCCCCCACAAGCAGAAACATGGTCCTTGAATTTTGAATGACCACTCCCCAAGTGCTCCTTCCAGCGCGTTTTGAACGCCCGTTCCGTTTTGCCGCAATATGTTGCCGTCTCACAGCTTCCGCAAGTCAGTCGATATACCCCACTCTTCTCCCTCACGTCGACCGCATCCTTTGGTCTGGAGAGCAGAGACCTCAACGACGCTGCGCTACTGCATGCTGCATCATAACCATACATCCGCAGTATTTTTTGAACTCCCTGGGTGGCACCTCCGATGTAGGGAATTGAAAGTCGGCCATTCAGCGGGGTTTCCTTTGCAGGAGCTGGGTAAATCTCTCGTCTAAGCATGAGCTTCCTTTTCTTGACAATAAGTCGCCTCACAATATCCCTCGTATAGCCATTGGCTTCCGCGATTTCTTCAATTGTGCGGAGCTCCGCCGTGTATTCTTTTCTATCCATTGGGACGGCCAGCAATCTGTGGACGAGGCTATGTAAAGCTGCGACTTTATACTTAGGGAGGTGATGAGAATCCGCTGGAATGATGATGTCAGTCGCGGAAGGCTTTCTGTAAATTCCATACGAGATAGAATTACCACACCGTTTTAGTTTTAAATCAAGAAAGTTGAGGACTCCGCTCTCCTCGACCTCTAACGTGAAATCAATGTAATGAACACATTTTTTCAAGTACTCAAGGAACGAGTTGAGCTCTTCTGAGGTTCCCTCCCATATCACGATCGTGTCGTCAACGTATCTTCCCCAGTAAGCTATTTTGTCTTTAAACGGGTTTCTCGACGACATGACGAACCTCTTCTCAAACGCCGCCATGAAAATCTCCGCACACAAAGGAGATATTGGTGAGCCCATGGCAAGTCCCTTGCTCTGTATGTAGAATTGATTATTGAACCTTAGATAGCTTTGGTTCAAACATATTCTAAAGAGGTCAATCAATTCTTGACTCGCCATTTTGTTTTTACTCGAGCTTTTTAACAGTAGTTCATCCATCTGCTTCAGTACTCTTCTGGGGGGAATCGAGGTAAATAGATTAACAACGTCGAATGAACACAACACTGAGTTCTCCGATAATTCAAAATTTTTAAATTTTTCAATGAGGTCGAAGCTATTTTTCAAAGAATACGGACTATCGAAGTCCGCCATGTCCTCGAAGACCCTCTTGATTTTCCGGCTAACCAGCTCCGATGGGGCAGAAGTGTAGGACACGATTGGTCGAATCGCTGGAAAGTCTGTTTTCGGCTCTTTATGTATCTTTGGAAGACAGTAAAGTCGAGGGGCTTGAGGGTTTTTGTGAATGAACCGGCGCGTTTTGATATCGAGATCGGTAAACAAATATTTTGAGTTATTCAGGGCAGTAATAATTTCTTTTTGGCATTTAGATGTAGGGTCGCCTTCGATCTTGGTGAAATTGTTGTCATCTAGGAACTTCTCACTGTGTCGGTGATATTGAGTGCGATCTACTACAACAGTTGCTTGTCTTTTATCTTCTTTTAACAGCAGGAGATTATTCGTTGTAAGTTTTTCTTTCACTCTTTTCACGGTTTTCTTCTCTTTTCTGGAGTTCTCCTTTAACTGTTCACTGCGTATGCGGTTCCTGAGATATACCGTACATTCCTCCTTCACTTCTATTTCTTTTACGTTCGCGTCGATGGAAGCTATTAAGTTCAGCATATCGTCCCGGGTTGGCGCCTGAGGTGGCGCATATTTCAGTCCTTTGTTCATTAGTCCCATCTCCTCCTCCGTGAACACAGTCGGTGTTAAAAGAATCGTCCGAGGAAAATTGCCGCTGCCATGATGCCTTCCAACTTCGTTGTTTCGTTCACCAATCATATTATTACCACTCGATAATTTCAATTTATCCCACTTTTTCTCTATTCTCTCTCTCTTTAGACCCAGTTTTTTCCTTAGTGCCTCTCTTGTTTCATAATCAAAATTTTCCCACTCATCCTGTCTAAGAACTTTGACCAACCTGTTCCAAGCCACGAATAAATAAAAACTCAACGCATCCCGAATCTTATATAATTTAGATAATTCTTCTTTTACTATTCCTTTCCAAATTTTCTGTTTCATTATCTCATTTACTGGCATTTTTCTATACCATTGTTGACGAACTAAGTAGTCGGGAGACATTTGACTTTTGAGACAGCGAGTATTGAATGCAATGTCATAATTAATTGACCCGAATTTAAATTTCATATCGTAATACTTATACTTTAACGTACTCAGACTACAAGATTTAATAATTCTGATAGAGGGTTGTTTGATTTCAAAGAAATTCGATAATGCTTTTTCCGAATGGAGGCCGTTTGCTCGACGAGCGTTGTCATCATTAAAATCGTAATTGGCCATGTTGTCGTGGAGTTATTCAGACTTCAGGTGGTATAGTTGTTGTCTCTCCACATTAATTGTTTTTATTCTTGTCAAATCGATTTTCGGCCTGTCTAGGCCATCATCTAGGCCATTTGGGGAGTGGTCATTCAAAATTCAAGGACCATGTTTCTGCTTGTGGGGGAAATGTCCGACATGTGGCAGAGGTCATACAGACCACTCATAAAAAGGGTCAATTTGTAAGTGCGTTAGAGGCTCTCCATATAAAAATGGAATTGTGCAGAGACGGGATAGCGTGTCTCAATGAAAGACAGGAAGGGAGCTCGTCACCACTAATCTCTCTTCTCCCTCTCATTCCCAGCTGTCGAAATAAAAATAAATCTTTCCCTATTTAAAATAGTAAAGGAAGTCAACGAGTGTGGAAGACACACGAAAGCTTATTTTAATAATGTAAGTAGTGCAAAATTTGATCCTATCTGTGATAATTAGGTTTCAATCTAGTTCAATCTTAGGTTTAATCTGTGATAATTAGGTTTCAATTTTAAATGTATTTATTCAAAGAGGGTTGCGTTTGTTCTAAAGATGATGTGTTAATTAGGGTCCTGATGATGGCCTAGACAGGCCGAAAATCGATTTGACAAGAATAAAAACAATTAATGTGGAGAGACAACAACTATACCACCTGAAGTCTGAATAACTCCACGACAACATGGCCAATTACGATTTTAATGAAAAAAGTGCTAATTCGCTGCTAAAAAAATGAAAAAATTACTAAACTGCAGCTGAAAATGAGGAAAAAGCTAAATCGTGGCTAAAAAGGAGGAAAATCGCCAGTTCAAACGAAGGAATCCCTACTGCACTGCAAAAGTTGATTAAAAGACCTAACCCGTGGCCAAAATCGGTTGAAGTTGTAGCCTGTCAACAGCGAACAAACCTCAATTTGTATTTTAAAAAGTAACGAATATTATACCTACGTTAAAAAAACAACATAAGTCATTATTATTCTTTTTGTATGTCCCAGCAATTAATTAATTAATTGAAAGTTAGACGACCCTTGTCTTGGGACTTTACAAGGGATTATTCCCCCCTCACCGCACCACCCTAGTTACGCCTGTGAATTCGAGGGGGTGGGGAGGCTGAAAATGCAGAATTAAACTTTATTGAAGTTAAATGCTTACTATTTTTACTTGTTTTGTGTTCCGAGAAAAAATTTCTCCCAAGGTGGGATTCGAACCCAAAACCTCCTAATTTCGCGCCAGGCGCTCTGCCACTGAGCTAGCTCGAGAGGCTCACGCTAAGAGCGAACCCCACCAGAGAGAAACTCCCTCCCGGAACTCAATCGCACCCATCGGGTCAGTGTACGTTTAACATTATTATTATTCTGTTTACATGTCCCAGCAATTTATTAATTAATTGCAATTTAGCCGACCTTTTTAGACGAGCAATTTTTTCTCGGAACTCAAAACAAGTAAAAATAGTAAGTATTTAACTTCAATAAAGTTTAATTCTTTATTATCAGCCTCCCCACCCCCTCGAATTCACAGGCGTCACTATGGTGGTGCGGTGAGGGGGGAGTAATCACAACATAAGTCAGTATGATCGCGAGTTCGTATTTTCCCAATTTTCTTTGTCGTTATAAAAAAGATTTCCAAATCTTTCGTTGCCGTTATTTTGTATACTGAAGAGAACTTGACCAATAAAGTCACTAAATCTTGAAAATTTGACAAAACACAAATTCGTTCTGTTCGAGGCTAAAACTAAACAATAAACGCTAATCCATAGCAAAAATTGAAGGAAAAATGCCAACGCGGGACTGAAGTGTAAAAAAAACAAAAAAAAAACGCAGCTAATATTGAAAAATTCACTATAATTAGCCTGTCATAAAAAAAATAAAAACTCTCGTATTCAGCTCAAATCGGGAAGAAGTGTTATTCCCGACTAAAAATTGAGGAAATCGCGAATTCGTGGCTAAAGTTAAGGTAATTCGCGAATTCACAGGTTAGAAACGTTTCAAAGCAGCTAAAATAAAAAAAAAAAACGCGAATTCGCGGCTTAAATTGAGGAAAATAATCGCGGAGAAAGTGTGTTGGAATTTCTAATTCCGCCTTCTGACGACAAAATTTGTGGCTGAAGTTGAGATAAACGGCAAATTCATGGTTATGAGTAAAAGAAAAAACACTGATTCACAGCTAGAACTGAGATGAAGCCCTATTCTACATATAACTAAAATTGAAAAAAAAAATACTAATGTAAAGAACCGCCAATTTGCGGCTAATATCGAGAAAATCATTAATTATTCTGGTTAGAATAAAGAGAAAAGTTAATTTTCAGCTTGAATTGAAACAAAAAGTGCTAATTCGCTGTCAAAAATGGAAGAACTTGCCGATTTGCAGTAAAAATATCGGAAAACGCCAATTCGTGGCTAAAATGAACAAAATTTGCTAATGCACGGGCTAGAAATAGCTACAGCACTGCTAAAATTACGAGAAAGCGCTAATTTACTGCTAAAATTGAGACAAATTTAAATTTGCGTTAAAAATTGGAAATTCGTTAATTCGCGGCTTCCTCGGGAGACTTTGAGGCTAAAATTGACAAAAAGCGCTAATTTATGGCTATGAGTGAAAAACTCGCAAATTCGCGGCTAAAACTGAGACGAAATCGCTATTCCGCAGTGTATGGTTATGGTGAACAAAAAATGCTAATCAGTGGTAAACATTTCGAGAAAACCGTTATTTCACGGCAAATATTGAGTAATTTTCAGCTCATACTGAGTAAAGCGCTAGAAAAAATCGCTACTTTACAGCTAACATTGTGGAAAATGCCAACTCGAGGAAAATTTCAGTTGATCCGTAGCATTCGGTGAGTGAACATCTCGTTATGACTTATCGTGAGGTAAAGTGTAAACAGTACGAGGAAGTTGTCTCACCTAAAAAAAAAAAGTGAATTGCTGCAGTTGCAAAAATCAGTACCACGCGAAGTGTAAGTCTTTCGGGTCGTTTACAAAATATAAAGCTGATAATCCGAAAACGTGGAATTGTCCTGACTGTGTATCAAAGGTAAAGACTCGCTCAACGAAAAATCCAGCGAAAAAATTGGACCTTGAGCTGAGGGATGTTGAGGCGGATTATGAATCTTCCGAGGATGTTGACTTTGATGTAAAGGAGAATCTCAAAGGGCTAAGAATTAGTGTTGATAAAATTTTGAAGAAGATGGGTTCTTCGGACAAAACTCTGGTGGAGCTCGAGAAATCGGTGAAATGTTGCTCATCTAAAATCGACGATTACTCGGAAAAACTTGAAACATTTTCGTCTGAAATAAAAGGAATATCGAAGGAGAATAAGGAACTGAAACCTGTTAATGCAGAACTTATAAAAGATATGGAGGATGTGAAAATGCGAGTTGCAACCTTGGAGCAGCATTCCTTTATTTCGGATATTGTTATTTCAGGGGTAAATGATTTGGGGGATAAAAATCTGGAGGAAATTGTTTTGTTAATCTGTGAAGATCTGAGTGTTGAATTGGACCGTGATTGCATTGTTGATTGTTTTTTGTATAAATTACCTAAGAGGGCCAAAGATCAACAGTTTGTTAAAAGTAAGCTTGCTGTTAAATTTAAATCTCCGGCAATAAAAAAGCAGATAATGGAGACAAAGAAAAACAAAAATATTTTTGTCAATTCTGTCTTTCCGAATGCCGGGAAAGAGGAAAGAATATGCATAAATGATAGACTGGTCACTTGTTAAGGTTGGGCGTAAGGTTGGGCACTTGTATTGGCTTGCTAAAAATGTTTGCTAAAGCCTATAATTTTCGTTTTGTATGGACTAACAATGGTCAGGTCTTTCTCAAAAAAGAGGAAGGTATGAGGTACATAATTATTCGGTCACCGGCACATTTGAAGTCAATGGATACTGAATCAAAACGCTGAATCATATCTTTGCTGTGTAATTACTCATCTTGGCCTCATTCTCGATGCAAAAAAGTATTTCTTCCATGTTTGAATTGAATAAGGAAATTGATTCTTGTAATTCTTTTAAGTGTTACTCTGATGTTACTTCAAGTTAGATGGAGGGTCATTTTTCTTCTTTAAATGGTATTAATTTGATTTGTTTCAATATAAGAAGTTTAAATAAAAATTTAGATTTCTTTAAAGCATATATTTTTTCGCATTCCGTAGATTTTCACATCATAGCTCTTACTGAAACGTGGAATACCCGTGGTGACAATTTCTTACTAGACGGGTACCAAGTATTCAATTCTTCTAAGCATATTAACAGGGCTGATGGTGTAACTGTCTTTGTTAAAAATACATTAAATATTGAAGACTTTGCAATTGACCCAATTATTGAGTGTAATACTGTCCAATTCTCTATTCTTATTGATAACTACTATTTTACGTTTGTGGTGGTTTATAGATCGTTTGATAGGGATCCTATAGGATTTTTGTTGAGGGTCTTGGGCTATTCCTGGAAGTTGTGAAGAGCCATAAGCAGCTTATTTTTTGTGGGGACATGAATATTGGTATTTTGTCTGACTCGGATCTTTCCAACACATAAGGCCCAATTACACGTACCGAGTGCTCGGCCGAGACGGCATTCGGCCGAGTAAAGCCCCGTGTAATCAGTTCAGACAGTACTCGGCCCAGTGAGGAGCGAGTGATTTTGACCGAGTCAGGAAATAGAACCATGTTCTATTTATTCGGCCGAGTATGGACCACCCAACAATCTTCCACCCCCCCTTTCCAATTTCCAAATATGCAAATGTGATCAACCGAGCTCACGGAATGTTGAGAGAGTTCGCCTCTCATTCATGCATTTTTCTTATCGCCATATTTTTACAAATTCTGGTGCCCTATTCTTGACTTGACCAACCAAGAGCAAACCAAAGAACCAAGCAACCAAAAGAATTGGTCACTCAGCGAATATAAGCAGACCGGTTTCAACAACTTCAGATCATCGGCCAGAACGCTCCCTTCTCCCCCTCAGAACTTCAGCCCAGCGTAGTAAATAAATATAAGAAATTCACAAAATATGTAATATTTAACAAAAAATGAACTATATAACAATAATAAAGAAAAAGGACCAAAATAAAAACACGGCTGTTGACCATTTGAACGCGAAATTAAATTAAACTAAAATTATACGCAAAAAAGGGGGGAAGCAAACTTTTCCCGTTTAATTTTTCTGCTTCGCGGTGCCATGACAACGCATAACAAAACTGTCTCACTCTTACTTCATCACCTACTGGTGCTTTGACCAACAAGAATCTGGCCTGTAACGATATTAATTTTGTTGAGCACACTCGTGTTAATCATAAGTTGCTTCATGAACTCCTTTCTGAGGTAGATTGGGGCGGTGTTTTGTCTAAACTGGATGAAGATGAGTCTGTTTGTGAATTTTTAAATGTAGAAAATGAGTTGGAGTGGTAATCCAACGTGCTTTACGTCCAACTACCATACGGTGTCGTGGACGAGGGCGAAAGCACACATTTTACTATTCTCACGTGGTTATCATTTCCCCTTAAATAATCCAGCCTTTAGTGGGAATCGAACCCACTCAGCAGACGATACCTGGACATGAGAGTCGACGCCCTAACGACCTCGGCCACTCTGCTGGGCGAATTTTTAAATGTATTAAAACCGTTAATTGCTAAATGTACAGTTAACTTCGTGCATAGAGTTAAAAGCAAGCATAAAAAGTTGAAATCTTGGATTACTAGAGGCATTGTCACGTCCATTAGGAACAAGGATAAACTTTATAATAGTGCTAAGCGTCAGGAGGGGAATGCTATGCTTTGGGACAGATTTAAATTGTATAGAAATAAACTTAATGATGTTATACAGTTGGCTAAGAAACTATACTTTAGGCATTTAATTGCTAACGCTGGGGATGATAGTAGGAAAATCTGGAAACTTATTAATGATGTGACTAATTCTAATTCTAATAATGTTCGTGATATAAATTCAGTAACTGTTGATGGTGTTTCTTTCGATAATCAAGCTGACATTGCTAAAGCCTTTAACATTTATTTTTCTAATGTAGGGACAACTGTTCTGAATAAGTTTGCTGCCCAAGATTGTAATAATTCTCCCAATAGCTTCACGGCTTCGACTAAAAGTGTCAAAGATTCCGTTTTCCTTGAACCTGCGACGGACGATGAAATTTTGAAATATTTTGCTGGCATCAAGAAAAAATCTTCAATTAGTTTGGATGGCTTGACTAATGAATTGCTGCTTTACTTGAAAAACCTTCTAGTTGTCCCTATAAAGTACATTTTTAATTGGTCACTAGAATCTGGCACATTTCCCTCTTATTTCAAAAGTTCGTTAGTCATTCCACTATTCAAATTTGGGGACCGTAAAAATTTATCAAATTACAGACCTATTTCCTTGTGTCAAACTTTGTCTAAGTTGCTGGAGAAATGTATTAAATCTCGTCTCTGGTCTTTCCTTGCAAAGCTTTTGATCATCTCTGACAAACAATTTGGCTTTCAGCCAGGATTGTCGACCGACCATGCGTTATATGAAGTTTCTCGGTGTATATATGAAAATTTGGATAAAGGACGTACTGTGGTTGGCTTATTTTTAGACATTCACAAAGCGTTTGACTCAATTAGCCATGACTTATTACTCGATAAATTACCAAATTATGGCATCCGAGGTAATGAGCTTTCTTTAATTAAAACTTATATTACTGATCGTTTTCAATCAGTTAGGATAGGCAATGTTGTATGTGACCCTGTTTCGTTAAGTTCAGGAGTTCCTCAAGGGTCTGTTTTAGGTCCCTTACTCTTTCTATTATATTACAATAGTATATTTTCGTTGAACCTAACAGCCACTCCGTACTGTTTTGCTGACGATACGGTGTTTATATTCTCTGGTCGTGACTTCGATGAGGTGAGAGGTTGTATCTTAAAAGATATGAACACTATAAAGCAATGGCTTAATGCAAATTTCTTACTGTTGAACTGTGATAAATCTTCTCTTGTAAAATTTTCTTTCAGCAGTGGTTCTAGTCTAGCTCCAAGTGATTTAAAAATGCATTCTTCGTCCTGTGATATGAGTCTCTCTTGTGCCTGTGATAATGTTAAATTTGTTGATAATTGTAAATATTTAGAGGTTGTTTTTGATGGTAGATTGAGATTTGAGCAACATATTCTAAACCTTAACAGTAGAATTAGAAAATTATATTATAAATTTAGGGCTTTAAGGGATATTCTTTGTCCTAGAACTAATAAGGTAGTTTACTTCGCTCTTGTTCAGTCGATTTTAAATTACGGCATTGTTGCTTGGGGAAATTCGAGTCAGTTTTTATTAAATAAAATTGTTTTCGCGCAAAAAACTATTATTAAAATTTGTTTAAAGAAATCTTGTTTATTTAGTTCGGATAAATTATTTGAAGAATTACAAGTTTTCCCTCTCAGATTCTTATTCACCATCTCAGCTTGCACAATTTTCTATAAAGTTAACTCGATGTACTGTGTAGCCATTCACATGTTTATTCAACTAGGCTTTCGGAAGTTACGAGTGTCATAGTTCCTAAACACCACAACACTTCTTTTTATTCCGGTCATGCGAGCATATATGCGTTGAAAGTTGCTTTGCTTAATAAGTTTATTTATGCTAAATTTCCCACATGTAAGAAACTAAAAAAATTTCTGTGTGATCTAATTAATGATGGTACGATTAAGTTACCGTAGGATTTATGGGTTTTGTTGTTTTTTAATGTTATATATCGTCGGCTAAGGCGTGATACCTCGTATGTGCAAAAAACAAACTTTACAGGAGAACAAAAAACCATTTTTTGTACAGCCGGGCGTGAAGACTCGAAATTCGCCCGCTGGGAGAGCCTTGAGCGGGCGACATGAGGTTCATTCCGCCCGCCGGGCGTAAGGAAAAATATCAGCCCGCTGCGTTTTTTTAAAGGTCTTTTGTTGTTTTTTTAAAGTTTGTTCTTCCTAATTTTGTTTGTAAATTGTACATTAGCCATAAAAAAAAAAAAAAATAAGCACTTAAAATTACGTTGAGAGGCGATTAACATTTTCTCTGTATCAGATACGTCATCCTTCCATTCGCTGGCTACAGTGTGCGTTCACTTCAGTTTATTAAGGCTAAAGTGGACGACAAGTGTGCGAGAGAGAGGGAATATAGCCGTAGCGATTCTACCTCTCACGGCCGCAAAAATTCGCCGATTTTGTTTTTGTAAATTGATTCCTACTCATTGATGCCAAAAATTTTAAGGAAATTGGGTCCCTGATTTTTAAAATGGCTCTACCCCATAAAATTTTAAATTCAAAATTTGAAAAAATAAATTTTTGGAGAAAACTGGATTATGCCACGAAGCCGCGTAAAATCTTGAATACGAAATCCGAAACACCGTCCGAAAGAGAAAAATGCGACATCAAAAAGAATAGCCGCCCCAAGGCCAGGGTAGTTAGTCATGGTGGTGTGTACGGGAGGGGTCACTCGAACGCTTAGCTCCTTCCTTTGCACTCACGCACTCCAGAAATTAGTTTCAATATATCACCGCATTTATTTATTACTTTGCCTAGGTTATTAATTAATTGATTGATTGAATAATACCTATACATAATTATGTAAAACAGGTGCCTACAGGATGTTTCAGAATACCTGCAAAACAAAACACAAATGGGGTGAAAGTAGACCTGATTTTGGTACCTATTTTTTATTTTTATTTTTATTTGAGTATAAAACATTCATTTATTGGAACATTGCCGACTACTTTCACCCCATTCTCAAGGCATCCAGGCCGAAACAAATCTGTCTGTCACATATCAATCAAAATTCCTAAAAATCCTGCTGACGGACGTGCAAGGAAACTTGTTTCTCAGTAGACCTAATTTGCATTCTAAAATACGAATTACATACACAGTCCGAAACTCAATAGTTTCCGAGATACGATTTTTCAGGCGTTTTTAAGGCATAGGTACCTCGTTTTTCTCAATACATTAGCAACTTTGTCGGTTCCACACGAAGCTTGTCGACTTCTGACATCGGATTCGAAAATATCACAATTTTTTTGTAGTTCGGAATAACAGTTTCTGGTAGGAGTTATTCATTTTTTTGTGACGATGACAGCGTCTCAATCTGGACAAATCTGAGTTTTCTAATTTTGTCATGAAAGTCAACCCGACCTTGTTAGACCTAAATCACTTCACAGGATTACCCTGTTAAGAATACTTCTTATGTTAGATACATATTATGTAACCTCGTTCAAATCATTTATTTGGGTTATTGTGTTACAAGCTCGAATTTAAACCATTTTGCTTCAAAAAATAGAGCTTTATTTATTCAAAATCGAACATTTTGACTATAGGGTCAAAAGGGGTGTGAGTGGTTTGAGCGTCCTCCAAATTTTTTACATATCGTTTCCGCAAATGACTCTTCGATAAGAAGTACTAGTAATTTTTGGTTACTCAAGATAACTGTCAGCAAATATTCTTCCAATTAACGTCAGAAGTAACTGCGAGTTGTTTGAGCGTTCTCCAAATTTTGTAAATATCGTTTCCGCAAGCTTTTTTCGTTTCCGCAAATGACTCTTCGGGGAGAAGTACTAGTACTATTCGGTAACTCGGGGTAACTGTGGACAAAGTTTCTTGAGATCAGTGCAAGTAGGAACTGTGTGCATTTTCAGCGTCCTGGGATAATTTTTTATGTCGTTTCCGCAAGCATTACTGAGTTTCCGCAAATTAGGACGTCCCGGTATAATATACTGTTACTATTGAGTTTTAAGCCGTACCTATACAGACGATTTTTCATTTTTAGGGTTTAGGGTTCTATTTTATTTTTCTCCTTCCTCTTTTTCTGAGCTTTCACCGTCTTGCTTTCCCCGGACATGTCCTACTTTGTAGAGCGTCCGGGGAGAGTTCAAAATTGTCCACTTTTTGTCCTACTTCTCAAGGTAACGTCTGGCGTGTCCAACTCCCATCTTTTACGTTCATCTTTGAACAAATAGTTATGGGGCTTGATCGCAACGTCCGCGATCCCCATTTCGCCCTCACGATTCTCATTAGACCTGCTGAGCCGGGTCTCCTCGGTGAGTCGCTGACTCGTTTCCAGGTCAGCTCGAGCGCCGGGGCCAACAATCGTGTAGCGTGAAGAAAAAGGCAGCGATTTCACCCACTGAATCACTCCTTTACACCGCCATCGCCTCCCAAAAAATGATACATTCACCCTATATTCTTGAACAGTCGACCCCCCGAAACCACACAATTTGGCTCACAGACTGATTCAAAACCAATCACGCGCGTTTGGCACTTTTAGAAAAAATGGTCGTTATTTTGCCTGCAAAACCTAATTTCAAAGTATTTTTGCTGTTTAAAAACTAAATTTTGCGGATTCTTCTCGTTCCAGCTCGTTCAAAAACCAAAGTTTCGAGAGTTTTGCTCTTACATGAACCATTTTTAAGGACTTTCGCTCTTTCAGGGCCCAATTCCGTGACTTTTGCTATTTATAAAATAAGTTTGGCAGTTAATTCGAAAAATTAATTGCCGGAAAACGAACGGCAGAAGATCAAATTGTGAAGTATTCGGCTCGAGGGCCCAACGAAAATGGTCTAATCGTTACGTTAGTACGTTACCAATCTCATAACACGGCAACCGCGGGCGGCGCACAAGCAATAAAACCAAAAACGTCTGCTAATGGTGTTAGCACAATGCTTCCTCGAGTAACGTTATCTTCGTTGAACAGGGCCGGATCTATTAGGTAGTGAGAGGAGGGGTATTTTCTCCAAGGCAGCACTCGCCAGAGGCAGCAATTGATCTCTTATTAAGAAGACAAATCTGCCAAAATTAACATAGATAATTCGAGAACAAAATTTTGGCTAATCGTGCACGTCAAGTGTGCACTTTACACTGCCCCCCTGGAGCCCTTCATATTGGGCCGATTTAATTCAAAATGAAATGGGACCATCTATAGTCTAATCTAACCTACGTTTACCATGAAAACTTCGAAAAGATGAGTTGCCTTCTCTAGGAGATATGTACGTTATTGGTGAGAAGTGTACGTACATTGCCCCCCCCCCCTGGAGCCACTCCAATTGGACCAATTTTATTCCAATTTAAATGGGGCCATATTATAGCTCAACCAATGTTCATCATGAATATTTCAACAAGGTCGGTTGCCTTTCTTAGGAAATACGTGCGTTGGTGGGTAGTCCAACCCCCCCCCTTCTGGAGCCACCCCCTTTGGACCGATTGAATTCAAATTTAAATGGGACCATCTATAGTCTAACCTACGTTAATCATGAATATTTCATCAAGCTCAGTTGCCTATTCTAGGAGATATGAGCGTTAGTCAGAAGTGTACACTACGCCCCCCTGGAGCCCCTCCTATTGGACCGATTTAACTCAAATTGAAATGAGACCATCTGTAGCCTAACCTACGTGTATCACGAAGATGTCATCAAAATCGGTTGGCTATACTTTAGGAGATATGAGCGTTGGTATAAAGTGTAAAGACACATAGACAGATACGGAACCAAAGTTGTTCAGAAAGCTCTGAAACGCAAATGGCAAGTGGAATTTTTGAAATCCACCAAATTGAGACCAATGAAATTAAGACCAACAATTTTTTCACCTCGAGAAACGATCACATAGCTTCCCATACCTTCAGTTTTCGAGGAAGCAATTTTTAGTCTGGCGAATCTGTGTTGTCTATTTGGCCAGGTATGTTTCCCTTTATAACGCTAATGCGTTGCACTCGCTCCCTTTGAATTAAATTGACATGTTTTTTCATTGTTGTTAAAGTCGTTAAAAGCGGGCTAAAAGTGGGTTATAATCCCGCATTCAATCTTGCACGATTGAACCCTAGTTCATGCGGGATTGCGAACCCTAGTTAGTAGTTACAACAGATGATTGTAATCATCAGGACTCCCAAAGAGCCGAGGCAGCAAGATCTGCCCAAGATTTCGGCCATTTATACCTCCACTCATGGGTCCATTATAGGCGATTTTTGACCCGTTGTGTCACACCGGAAAACTTCGTCAACCCTGACGGATCGTAAATCCATTTCGATTTTAGGATTTCTCGTTTACTTAAACCACAAGACATGAAGTTTCGTCCATTCAAGTAATCTATCTACACCAAAATCACCAAAAAGTAGGCGATTTCTATAAAATATTATAGGAGCCGGAAGAGCAAACGTTCAGTTGTGGAATGCAGCAGGTCCTATGATCAAAAAGCACCTAAGGGGGCGTCACTGCGGCGGATATCGTTAGTAACGACAGATTTTATTCACTCCACAGTGAGTTAGTGAGGTCCACCCAGCGCTGATGCTCTTTCTTTTGACTTGAGGGCATTCAAATGCGCGGCCACCGTCCACGGGAAGGGTCATGCAGACATTGAAAACGGTAAAACGCTGCCAAAAACGTCAAAATCACTTGATGGAGCCTTTCAAGGACTCATCAGGTCAAAATTCGACTCGAATTTTGGACTCCTCGTGCATAGAAACTATCGAGATTTCGTCCATTTATCATTAAATTCGGGTGCCCAATTCAGAATTCACCCAGGAGTCAAGTTGGTGTTATTAGCTATTCTCAGGACAACATTTTCAAAGTGCTTCGATGTGAGCCGGACACGGCTTAAGAGTCCTTTGGGAAATGCCCAAAACTCAGTCAAAGTTGGTTAGTTTGTGGTATAGTTTTTTTATATCGCGGAAAGTCATGCCTCCGAGGCAGCGTCCTCCGACTGAGTAACCACAGTTTCCGGACAAAGAAACCAAATTTATTCGTGGGATAATTTTCATTTTATCGGCCGAAAAAGTCATTTTCCGTGGACTAATTTATTATATGAGACAATGTGTGGTGAAAATGTCAGTTTCCTCTACAGCTATGTCCCCACTTGTGCCCTTTCGTCTTCCTCTTTCAATTCCACACGCCTTTTCAACTTTCGCTTCAACTTTAAAGAACTCATGCGTCTAAGCTGTCCACGCAATTTCTGATAACCTTCCAGCTTTTTGAGGCATGCAATAGCGCATTCTTCACGTTCAACAAACCGTGCGGCTATGAGGCATGCCTCTGACGCACGCGAAAAGGCACAAGTGGAGGCAAAGCTTATCGGTATGTTATGAGTCGCCATTTTTTGGCAGGCAGTTCATTTTCTGGGTCAAATTCACTGTTTAATAGATAAGTCAGTTCTTGAGGGGTCAAGATCTCGGTACTTGTACTGTTGTACTCAAACCTGTTTTCAACATTCCCATAGGCCTAGGCCTAGGTAAGGAACGTTCATAAATATGGGCCTAATTCCCGGAGAAAACTTTCATTCCTAATAGGAAAAAATGTGATATTTTCGAATCCGGCGTCGGGAGTCACCGAAAGTTCGCTTGGAAATGACAAAGTTGCATTTATTAAGAAAAGCAAGATATGTATGTATGAAAAAAAAAAAAATCGTCCCTCGGAAATGAACTAGTTTTGAACCATGGTGTATTTCGTCTTTTTGATTGTATATCAGGTCTACTTCAACCCATTTAATTGTTTTGCAGTTATTCTTATTCACTATGAACTTGGTGTTCACCGCGTACCAACATTGAAATCGGTACGTAAGGTCTCTATAGGAGCAGGCGGAAGGACAATTATTATTATTTCTACGAATTATTTAGGGCGTCTGCTGGTTTTCTATTTTTTTGTTTTTTTGTGTTGGACATGGTCCATGAACACCCTCACATTAGCAGCCGAAGAATGTCGACAGAACTTGATATTCCTCGATGGAAACTCAAAATAAATAAAAAAGGAATTTAGTGAGCCTAATATTCATAATTGTACTAACAAAATGAGCGCATGTTGGAAACTAATTCCTGGATCGTGTGAGTGCAAAGGAAGGAGTTAAGCTGAGAAGGCGTTCGAGTGACCCCTCCCGTACGCACCACCATGACTAACTACCCTAGCCTTGGGGTGGCTATTCTTTTTGATGTCGCATTTTTCTCTTTCGGACGATGTTTCTGGACCAAAATAAAAAACAAAATACATTTCGTATTCAAGATTTCACGCTGCTTCGTGGCATAATCCAGTTTTCTCCAAAAATTTATTTTTTCAAATTTTGAATTTAAAATTTTATGGGCTAGAGTCATTTTAAAAATCAGCGACCCAATTTCCTTAAAATTTTTGGCATCAATGAGTAGGAATCAATTTACAAAAACAAAATCGGTCAATTTTTGCGGACGTGAGAAGTAGAATCGTTTGGCGAGCGCAGTAGCGCGATCTCTTGACACAGAAACTCACTAGAGACCTATGGACTTTAGCCTTAAGCAAACCATATGCTATGCGTCTGTAGAGTCTGTGCAACCTATCAAAATGCTTCATTTTTCAAAGGAATTAATTTTTTTATTTGCGTATACGACTCCACAGGTACACAGCACATATGTAGCTTCTGAACGGTGCTTTAAAGACTGGGTTTTATGATTATTATTATAATAATTATGAACTTCGCTGTACAAAAAATAACGTACAACACTTGGGCGGTATTCCTCATTACGATCTCGGGCGACAACTGCTCTCGGCTTCACCTGGGGCATTTCCTGTCGCCCTCGACCGTAATGAGCATCATACCGCCCTTGGATCGTAATATACTATTAAAAATCCATATTTTTACATTAATTTCAAATTTTTGGCAACTATAAAAAAAAAATTATATTGATTATCTTGAAAACAAAATTTATGATAATCAAGTTGGGTATCTAACGAAAAATTTGGTACCAAAACCTATTTTTCGCCAAATTGTCACTTACGAGGTATGACGCCTTAGCCGACGATATGCTTGTTGGATTTATCATTGTGTCATTCCCTTCAGTTGTTGATTATTGATACTGTTGTTACGTTATATAACTAGGATTTATTTTGCATTTTTGTCAAGTTTTTAATTATGTTTAATGCTGCAATCAACTCTCGCCACAAGCTGTGCTTTTGGGGGCTGGAAAACTTACAAAATAAATAAATTAAGTTAAAGAAACGCGCATATTTATGTCTATAAGTTGGGAGGAATCACCCCGCTAATCCGTTGCTAATTTGCGGCGAAAAGCGCTAATTTACTGTTAAAGTTGACAAAAAGCACTCATTTGCGGCTAAAATGGAGAAATTCGCGGTTTAAACTTGGCATAAGCGCTGTTTAGTGGATAGGTTGTGGAAATCGCGGTCATTTGCCTACAATATATGGAAAAGGCCTTGGCTAAAATTAGGAAAAGGCCTTAGAGGTTATCAATAGAGGTTTTAAGTATAGTTAGAGACTTTTAGGGGCCTATTGAAGATTTCCGCCCCGGGCCCCGATACGCACAGGTCCGCCCGAGCAGCCAGTTTTTCAATATACACGTTTGAAAATAAAATGTCTCGCGTGCAATTGTCTAATTTTACTGACCTAATGTAAAAGTGCAGTTTTGAGATTAGTGGTTGCACTTTTTATGCAGTTTTCACCCCCTCCTCACTGTCCTATCAGTCTTATCCAGAGCGTTTTTGGAAAGATGAGTGGACGAAGGATTTTCCTTCCCTTCAAGTGAACGACATCGTAATTGTTAAATATGTAAACGCTAATCCACTTACGTGGCATCTCTTCAAGGTAATAATTATGCTTGAATCCGGGCTCTAACTAACAAGTTTGAGTCGCGGACGTCTCAACCGAATGGAAAACAA
>CM075943.1:56800876-56923899 GCA_038030265.1 Corythucha ciliata
CGAGTTTTATTTCGAAAAGGTCCTTTTTTTTTTTCATTTCATTTTTTCTCTTCCCCTTATCGCCCTCCCCTGTTCAGTTTATCGAAAAGCGGCGTAGGAGCTCGTGAGTCGTGCGTCTCCCGAATTAAACGTTTTTTTTTTAAAAGGGAGTAATAATTTGAGACCGTGGCGTTGTTTTGGTAGTCGTATTTTGGGCACTAAGTGAGCACAAGACGTGATTAACGTGCGTATACTCCGTTCGTATAAGTCGCTCCGTAGTCGTTCGTCCTTGACCTTTTGGGTGACGAGGTTCCCATTTTCGGAACAGTGGAGTTTACTTGGATGCCCTGTCTTGGTAGGTATTCATGCTAATCAGCAAGTGATTCCGTATAGTTTCTTTCACATTTTCATGTCACTCCTTAGGGCTCACTTACTGACCAGTTAGAGCATTACCGTGAAGAGGAGGACGGCCGTGGAGGGGAAACCGGCTTTCATAAGGATAACGTCTGTTTTCGGAATTGTCTCATCTTCCAGGGAAGTTTCCTGCATGGTCTGAATTATTTATTTTATTTTTTTTTGTTTCGGGCACACCCCGCCCGATTTGTTGGCGAAGTCAGTTATTTTTGTTTCGCGTTTGCCCACCTCCGGAATTGCGGATAATTTCTTTTGTAGAGAGCAATACCATTTAAGTTCATTTCCCATTGCCCAGAGTTGTATAGTTTTTTTTGCCCCCCCCCCCATCAGTGTATTTCCCATTTCACAGAGTTTGTATTTTTTTATTTTTTTTTTGCCCCCCCCCTATCATTTTTTTTTCCTTATCAGAGAAATTTCGTTGTACATATTTGACTACTACCGCTCGCGCGTTGTAAGGGAGCTCCCCCGGTTATTTTGGTTTAACAAACCGTTTTGTTACTTAATTATTATTTTGGAGGAACGCACCCCCCAAATCACATACAGGCTTGTGAGGATATATTTTATTTTCTTTCTGTTTCTCTATGATTCCTACAAGTATACATTCTTTTGTCTTTTGTTTTTGAACGACTGTTGTTATTAGGGCACCGCCGCCTATTCTCTCCTAACCCATTACAACGGTTTCCCAGGGAGTTCGCGGAAACAACGCAATTCTCCGTCAATGGCTATCCAAGGTACAAAAGACCGGATAAAGGACGATCAACGACTGTTCTAGGAAAACAGTTGGATAATCGTTGGGTAGTTCCGTACAATAGGTACCTCATAAAACATTTCAATGCGCATGCGTGTTTCGAAATATGTGCCTCGATCAAAAGCGTCAAATACATATGCAAATATATTTGCAAAAGGTCATGACTGTGCAAGCATTGCCGTCACGACCGAACCCGATGTCCCAGACACAGACGCCCCCCCCCCCTCAGCTTGACAACCAGGGAGGAGGTGGGAGAGCACGGGCTCAATTAGACTACGACGAAATTTCTAATTTCATTCACATGCGCTACGTCACAGCCTCCGAGGCAGCGTGGCGTCTGTATCAATTTGATCTGAGCGGCAAAAGCCACACGCTCTACCGGCTTGCCGTTCATTCGCCCTTTCAACAGACTGTTTATTTCCGTGAGTCAGATCCGGAAAGGTCCATTCAATCGTCCAGGCAAACTCAACTAACGGCGTGGTTCGACCTCAACCAAAGAGAGCCAATTGCCAACCAGTACCTGTACACGGAAATTCCCTTTCACTTCACGTGGAATAATTCACGTAAGGAGTGGGCAGCACGAAGAGCAAAATTCGATATCCTTCCCAGACTTTTCTCCGTGTCCATGAGAGAGACAGAAAAGTACTGCCTTCGATTGCTACTTTTACACGTTCGGGGGGCCAACAGCTTCGAAGACCTGAGAACATTCGAAGGAGTCACTTACGACACTTTCAGGGAGGCTGCCTCAGCCAGGTGCCTCTTGGAAAACGACGAAGAAGCCGTCAGGTGTATCCAAGAGGCTGTAGTTTATCAAATGCCTCGCCAATTGAGAGCTTTATTCGCCATGGTAATGATTTTCAATAATCCTCCTGATAAACTCCAAATCTGGGATCAATTCAAAGGCAGTTTGAGCGAAGACTTTGCCCGGCGAGCTTCACTCACCGAAGGTCAGAGTCACGTGGTTGCCCTCAGTAAAATTAAAGATTTAATTAAACATTACCAGCCCGACTTTGATTGGGCTACTTCAGGGCTTCCACAGGTTGACGACAATTTAGCTCAGCAAGCTCAACAAATTATCGACGAAGAACAGGTTGCTCTCACCGTTGAGCAAGAAATACGCCTGGCTCAATCTTTGCTAGAGCAGTTGAACGTTCAACAGCGAGCCGCCTTCGAACGAATTATGGCCGCCGTAACTGACGCCGCCAATCCTCAACGCTATTTCTTCCTCGACGGACTCGGCGGCGTTGGCAAAACATTTCTTTACAACGCAGTCATTCACGCCATCAAAGCTCGGCGTGAGACAGTCATAGCTGTCGCATCGACTGGAATAGCGTCGACTTTATTGGAAGGAGGTTCCACCGCCCACGGCACCTTTGGTCTCCCCGTTCCACTGACGGAGCAAAGTACGTCTTGGATTGGCGTAGAATCGTGGAGACCAAACTAATCATCTGGGATGAGATCACCATGTCCCCGTCGCTCGCAATTGAAACAGTTGACCGACTGTTGAAAGATCTCACTCCTGAACAAAGAAACGTCCCATTCGCAGGCAAATGCGTTCTTTTCGGGGGCGATTTCCGGCAGTGTCTGTCAGTGGTACGGAGAGGACATGCGGCTCAAGTTATCGAAGCATGCGTTGTCAACTCTTCGCTCTGGCCACATTTTCAACGACTCTCCCTTACAATCAACGTTCGGGCGACTGACGCCGATTTTGCGTCTTGGATTCTCGAAATTGGTAACGGCTCAAACACGCGGACCATCAACAATGTCTCGACGAGTGTTGAGATCGACTCGAGGTTCATCGTTCCAGACGTTGTACCCACCGTCTACGGGTCGAGAATAACGGCTGACGATATTCCATCGCTCGCCACGAAAGTCATTCTGACTCCGTTCAACGGACACGTGACCAAAATTAACGAGTCTGTCCTCAATTTATTAGACGGTAACGTAACGACTTATTTTAGCACAGATTCCCACGTCACGGAAACACAAGACGAAGAAGAGCGACTTCTAAATGAGTATTCCATCGAATTTCTCAATTCCGTGAATGCGAGCGATCTTCTGGTGGGGGCAATGGTCATGTTAATCCGCAATCTTAATGTTTCAGACGGCCTCACGAACGGGGGAAGGTTTGTCGTGACTCAGCTTGGAAGTCACGTCATTCAAGTACAGTCGTGCTTTGGCAAATTCAACGGCCGACAGTATCTGCTCCCTCGAATTCATTGTCTTTCTAACAAAGAAGAGACGCCGTTCCATTTGCGAAGAAAACAGTTCCCCATTCGGCTGACTTTCGCAATAACCATAAACAAGAGTCAGGGGCAAACGTTTGATACAGTTGGACTTCACTTGCCTCGGCCTGTTTTCTCGCACGGCCAACTCTACGTCGCTCTTTCTCAGTGCCGGCGACCAGACGGTCTTTTCGTTCTATAAACCAAGATCGAGATCAAGGCTCTTACGTCGAGCCTGATGGTGGTCCAACCCATCACTACTCGAAAAACATCGTGTTCAATTTCTAAAAAAACAGGCACATTTTCTTTTCTTGACAGAATTGTGCCTATAATTAAAATTTAAGGCCCGATTTCACCAACTTTGTATACCAAGATCAACAACTAATCACGACTACAATGTAAACACTTATATCAGAATTCATATGAGTCGCTATTAGCAACTAATCACGATCAAATTTAAACGAGATCAATTTTGTTGGTGAAAATGGGCCTAAAAAAAAATTCACGGTTAGAGCTTCACACGCAACACATCCCGTGCAATGCTCAGATATTTTTATTTTTTTCTCTTCTATGAAAAAAAAATAAAATTACTTATTCGTTTACGTATATAAGAACTGTGATCGAAGATCCCAAGGATCTTCCATGGTTGAGAACGATGGTTTGCTTTACGCGAACACTCGCCGTCATCCATAATGTCATGCTCTCTGTTGAGGTTTGTTCCCCTAGGTTCACTCAATTATAGGCACCCACTAGCGTGTCCGAATATCCAGACTTTCGCACTTTTTACTCGGAGAACCAGAATAATATTGTGTGCGACCCGCTGCAATAATATTCTGACTTCTTGACGGTAAATTGTGTCGACGACATGACAAAGGCATTGTAACCCGCAAGAGTGGTTACAATGTCTAGGATGTGTTAATATACTTTTTCCATTTCAGCTTCATTGTTACTCCCAAATTTCACTTACCCCACCCCCCAACCAGAACTAATATCACTTACAGTTCTACGACGAACGCTCCAGCTTCATGAAGAGCATGAAGAGCTGAGCCAACATGTCTAACTATCGAAAAATATTTACAATCTCCAAAAAAAAAAGGTAACGCACAACATAACACCCCCATAAAAATTCTCCAAATTCATTTCCACTTTTCTCTTCTTCTAACAGATTTTTCATTGAACTTCAACGCTCTGCATCAAAAAATTTTCGCCTCTGCTTCATCACGATCTTCTAAGTGCAACAAAACAAATGTCAATATTGATTTTTCAGCACAACAAAAGTAAATATAGTGCATGCAGCAAAATAAAAAATTCCGGGGGCAGCAAAAAAATTGGCAATGTTCTGGGGGGGGGGGCTGCTAAATAAATAAATAAATGCTGAATAAATAAATTTGATTGTCAATATTCTAAGTGCAGCAAATTTGAACGTCAATATTCTAAGGGCAGCAAATTTGAATGCCAATATACTTCCAACCTCTATATGTATAAAGCCAGGCAGCTATAAAAGTCCGCCATCTGTGTCAAGTCCGCCACCTACATACACGTCCAACTTCCAACTTATATTCAAGTCCAGCACCTACAAGTCCGAACACTACCCAAAAGCCCGGTATCCAACTACACGGGCGACTTCTACAAAAAAGTCCGAGTATAAAACGGTAGCGAATACAGTCCATTCAATTCAAGAACAAGGGCAAAAAACAATAACGTGAAAACTAAATAGAAACCAAAGGCTTCCTTAAGACAGTGTCGAGAAGCCTTCCTTATCCATGTTTGGGTATGTATTGACCGTTGATGAAATGGGTACGAAGCAACATAAACTTAACTGTATTGTTTCGTTATTTGCAGACTGCTAATGATCTGGAAGAATCATTAAAAACCAGCAGGAAGTACTCAGAAATGAAAATTTAAATTTACAACCTACGCCGGTCATCGTCGGTCATATAACCAACCCTACAGCATTATACGTTTTCAAGTACGCTGCCCCATCGAAGCGATTCACCAAAGTATCTGCAGTTTCAGACTCGTAAATAAAATGTACCTAATAAATGAAATGAAAAAGTTAAAGCGTTTACCCTTAAATTTCACTGCGTTCAATTTCTGGTCCTAGTACGTGGGGCTCTCGCCCCTTGCTATATTAACTGTTACGAGTTATAAATAATAGCTGGTCCCTAACGCAAATTTTACTGCGTCCAATTTCTGGTCAGTTTACGTGGTGCACTCGCCCTTTGTGAGATCAACTGTTACGTCGTAGAGAAAAATCGTTGGCCACCAACGCAAAGTTTACTACGTCCACTATCAAATTTTACTGTGTCCAATATTTTGTCCTACTAGTGTTTACTGAAAACGGTAATTGAACGATTGCTTGGACGAAAAACGTAAATTTTAATGAAAAATTCTCTCGTCCACGGAGTACCACGTCCTCGCATTAAATATCGCCAGAAAAAGTTTTTCAGTGCAGTTTTGTATTAACGTCGGGTGTAAAATATTCAATTTTGAAATGGAACAGTAAAGTTTAGTTTTAGGTTAGACTCGCCAGTTTTGTGATCTCATCTTAATTTGGCGGGGAGGAGGCACGTCAGCTTTAGCCAGGAATTGTACGTTCTTTGTTTTTTGAACTAAAACCGCCAATTGAAGGATAAAATCGGCAGTTTTTAGTACTGAGTGGCCTGTTAATTGTAATTAAGTTCATTCGTTTTTTATCCGTTTCGGGTTAAACCCGCCATTTTTAGGCGGAACTCCACCAGTTTTGGGAGTAAAGACCTGGATTTTAAAATTGTGCTGTGAAATTTTTAGTTTAGGCGTAAACACTTCGTCTTTGGCGTAGAAACGTCAATTTTGAAGTAAAATATTCAGCTATACTAGTGTGAAATATTCAGTTTTTTGTTAAAAACTTGTGTTTTGAGTTAAAACCCGTTATTGGTTGGTTAAAAAATGTTGAATTTTTACGTCTCTCTGACAAGACGTTGATGAAAAGTCGGTCACCCTGCATATTTGAATGCCAAGTGTCGATTTCCGGGGAAATCGAATTGTCTGTTAATAGAAAAAGTCTGAATAGAATTGTCAGTTTTTGGATAGAAAATCAGGAATAGAAGGCTAAAACAGATAATTTCCGATTGAAGATGTTAGTTTTTGATGGATTATGACCCTTTTTTGTGAAAACTCAGTTTCCGGGGAAGAATTTGACGATTCATTGCGCTACCAGTTCTTTCGTTGGGGTCTCTAGTTTCCATAACGTCCGACATATTCTGCCCACCCATTGGTCAAGGGCTGGCTTCGCCCCTGCCTAGGAAGGTGATTTTGAATAAAGTAAAATTATGCAAGATTACTGTAGCACAGGTCTTGGAAAAAAAAGTGAATAAAAATATATTAACACTAAAGGCTCAATACTAACGATAAGTCCAAGAAAAAAAGTCCACAGACTTGGGGAGAATGCTACTTAGTTCATTTGGCAATAGAGGAACTGGTAAAGTGTTATGTGGTAACCTGCGAGGATGGCTAGGTGACGGCTCCAATTTTAATTCAAGAGACTCTAGTGCAGTGAAGCGATAGAAGTGACGAATGAAGAGGCGATTATAAGTGAAAAGGAATGTCACCGTTAGAGGGTCGGAACGGTGATTTCAATGTGGTCGTCACCGGAGCCAATATTGTGACGGAGTTGTCACAGTGACAAAATCACCGACGTAGAAAATACGCTGATCCCCTCATCAGTTTATTTATAGGTCTTTAGGCGGCTAAAATTGAGAAGGCCCACTAAGGTGCTTTTTCTGGGGCAAGTACGTGGCAAAAAGTTTGGGAAAAGGGGTAATATTCATGGGTAATACTTATATATTGAAAAATCGCTCATTCATGGTTCCCCGACCATAATAAAGAAAAAATCACTGATATAGAGCCATAATAGAGAAAAATCACTGATATAGAGCCAATTTTACGGCTGAAATGTAGAAAAACGCAAACGTGGTGTTCTTGGGCCAAGCCCACTGCTAAAATGGAAAAAGTGCTAATTCAAGGCGATGCAGTTGAAAAAAAATGTCGGCTAAAATTGAAGAAAAAACAAATTTTGGGCTATTAAAATTTTTAAGATGAAAAATTCGCCCATTCAGGGATAAGAAAGTCGTAAATTCACAGCTTTTGAAAAAAAAAAAAAAAAAAAAACGTATTCAGAGCATACAGTGGAGAAAATCGCTATAATTAGCGGCTAAAATTAAGAACCCGGACAAGCCAATCACGATAGAGAAGAGGCGTACGTAGAAATCTTTCGGTGGGGGGATGCCGGCAGTCCACAGCCTACTAAGGACCAGCGATGGTCGGGTGTTCTAATGACTGACATTCGTCTCGCTGGGATTTCACATAAATTTGGCTAAAAACAGCGTACCGCAGGGGGCAATCCACCTATCGCCCCCCTTCTGGGTATGTCACTGCGATAGAGGTCAAATTCTACCACGAAATCACATGACGGAGTTCCAAATCTGCGAAATTGCAAATTTTGGGTCAGCACATTCTCACGCAATTGTAATTTTCTGTTCGGCATATGCGCGAAATTGCAGGTCTCAGTGCTTTACTTTCAGTGAACCCGCGGGCCAGGCACTAAACAACAACGACAGCGCCAAATGCTATTGGCGAGCTGCCAAAAAATTTAGCGTTTTCTCAATTACAACCCAAAATTGGCATTTCATCACAGCTCAATTCAAATTCAATAGCACTAATTCAGGACTATGATTGAGAAAAAGTGCTCATTCCAGCAAAAAATTGGCTGTATGTTCCAATACCTGCGTTTTGCTTGATTTAGCTGTGATTAGCGATTTATCTCATTTTTCACTGCAAATGCGCTTTGATTCCATTCTAGCGCGCTAATTATCGTTTCGTCCTCATTCCAGCCGTGAATCAGTGCGACTTTTCAAAAACTGACAATTTTTTCGCCATATTCATATATTTCTCGTTTTTGAAGGACACACAGTGTTCAGTTTTAATGCCAATCAGCAATTTTGAATTGGCACTTTGATTGTTTCCAAGATCGAACAAACGGTTTTGAACTTGAAGATGGGATGCGGGCAGCAGTTCACTCTTGCCTTGTCCAGTCTACATCTAGGCTACGCCACTGTATAATCGCAGCTAAAATAGAGTAAACGCCAATTCGTGGTTTCTGAAGGCAACTTCTTAGCTAGAAGTAAAGAACATTTTTAATTTGTGGCGTTGAAACAAAGAAAATAAAAAAGTTCGAGTTGCGTATAGATCATTTTTTAAAATCTCATAGGTAAAGATAAAAGGAAAGTTTAAATCCGTGATTCGTGCAGAAATTCGACACGAGTCAAGTTGACTGAGTCGTTTCCGCGGCAAACGGAAGGTGAGACTCCTACGCCCAGCCGTAATCTTTATAAGCGGGGGGGGGGGAGGGGCGATCCAAAATACTTCAGCAACATAATTCTTTACCTAAAACAAAGATCAATACAAAACCCAGGGGTTAATTATAATGAAAATGGTAATCTCGAGAGAGCAACAAGCTTGAGAGCGAAAAATAACAGTGTGTAGTCGGTTTTGATTAGATAATTCAAGATACTTCAGCCTTATTGCTTTGACCCCTTCAAAATGTTTTTATTATTGGCCAGCCACTACTTTTAAGCTCCAAACAACTAAAACCCCCGGTGACATGCAACTTAATTTAAAGGCAACAGTATACGATAAAGTGTGTTGCCTCAGCTGAAATACTCTCCGATAAACCCCTGGCGATTTATTTTTATTTTATAAAAGGCGAAATAAAAGCACGCCAATTACCTCCTACAGTGCAGCGATGAAATATTCTGACTATAATCGCGTGTATGACTTCGTCAGGAGCGTGACATGAGTTTGATTTATACATAATCATTATCGATCCGTCGTTTTTTGACAAGGAAAAGAGCTTCATCTCTTAACATTGAGTTTCACTACAACGCTTTTGTAATTTATGGTCGATTTCATAAGTTCGCCTAACTCAGACACTTTGGAAAAGCTTTGTGGCCGGAAATTCAGCAAGCGACTTCAGTGCTTCATCACTGCCCAGAGCTGCAAGTTTTAATGCGAGAGCGGGAGGGACATCGTTTTGACACAATCCACTTCCCGTTCGCGTCCGAAAACAATCGAACAAAAACGACGCTAAAATTGCAAGAAAAAAAACATAAAAAAAAATCTTATTGTAAAGATCTAAAGGGAAACGTTGAATGAGCCGAAAGTATTTTCAAACTTCAAGAGTTGGAATTAAAGGTTCGAACAGGTTAATAGGAAACAAAGGGTCACGCTTCATTCACGCGCTCCCAACAAATTAGTACTCAACAACTATAATTATAAGTCAGCAAGAGTTCTCTTTGTATTCAAGTTATTCATGTTCATTGCAAGGGGACGTTCAACTTCAAATACATAGTTTTGTTGCAATAGTTACTGTGACTGATAAGACCAAGTCGAAGCTATTATAGCGTTAAGAAAGTTTCCAAGGGGCAATACCTATTGGAGAGAAGAAGGTGTGCCCTAAATATTGAGTACAATCTACTTGCCTTCTGTGAAATATCGAAAACAACGGCAACCCACCACCATACTGTGTTAATATTAAATTGACACATGATCGGTGGGGGGTTGTGTTGTTTTGATTTCAAATAAAAGAAAGTAAAATTTCGTTGAACGTCTCCGGCATTTCTTTGATATTAAAACATGATGTCAGGTGAAAATGGAGGAAACCTACTAGGGCCGAGCAGAGGCTTGATTCCAACGTCAGCTGTGCTTGACATTTCTGCATATCGACCAAATGCTGCTTCGCTCCCGGGTAATATCGACGTCAGTTATCCGAATTGGGAGAAATGGTCCACGAGATGGCAACGATACAGAATCGCAGCATTCCTAAATGTTATGCCCGAAAGTTACCCAAGTAAACCAACTTCTGCTGGCCCTTGGTGACGACTAAGAAGAATTGAACTTACGTTTCAATTTGAACGAAGAAGAAAAATAAAATTACGAGATCGTTTTGGAAAAGTTCGCTCGTCACTTCGCGGGGGAAAAAAATCTCGTTTTCGAAAGAACAAAATTTTCACTCGTAAACAACAAGCAGAGGAACCGGTGGAACACTTCATCAATTAACTGCAATTTTGAAAATCCGAAGAAGAATGACTTAATTTAACACAAGATTCTACAGGGAATGTCCGACATAATGTTCGTCTGAACTTCTACAGACTGAGATTACTCACTCTACACTACCTCTACGAGTCATGGAAGAAATAATAAAACAGGCAGGAAAAAATCGAGAACAACAAGCTGTTGTTGTTAGCTTGCTCAGAAGTGTGGTAAGTGTGGCAATACTTATCATAGTGGTAAAGAATGCCCGGCGACAAAAGCTCGGTGTTTTAAGTGAAATTTGATTGGTCATTTCTCCTCAGTTTGTCGAACAGAAAAAGTAGACCACGTTTCTGAAAATCAAACTGAGGATTTTCGGAAAAAATCACATTCACTCAAAATCACATAGAAGTCAGAACTGGGATGCAGACTTGACTATTGGTTCCAAAATCCTGAAGTTTTGAATTGACAAGGGAGCGGATGTGTCAATTATTTCAGAAAATGATTTCAACGACTTGTTCCGGCGAAATTATAGCCTGGAAAAGGTAAATTCTTCTTTCCTTGACCCCGGGAAAGATTTACTAAACATAGCGGTAAAATTCGATAAAAAAAAAAAAATAATAATAAAAAATTAGAGCTACATTTATGTGTTGAGAGGTTGTCAAAAACCATTACTAGGTCGTCCTGCGATTGAAAAGCTTGGTATTTTAGGGTGAATTGGCTCTGTTGCGAGAAATACACCCAGTGAATATTATAAATCGCTGTTTCCTCAACTTTTTAGTGGGATTGGTGTGATGAATTGCTCTTATTCAATTAAATTGAAAGAGGGCTGCAAAGTGGTCCTCGTAGGCTCCCAATACAGCTAAGGAGCCAAGCGTAAAAAGAGCTTAACATAATGGTAGAAAACGGGATTATTGCTCCAATCGAAGAACCTACTGTCTGGGTAGCTGTAATCGTCGTGGTCCTAAAACCGCAGGTGGTGACGAGGTCCGAGTATTGTGTTGATTATTCGTACTTAAATCAAGCAATAAAATGAGAGTGCGTGTTTCTCCCGGGATTTTGCATCAACTCTCTGGTGCAAAGATATTTTCAAAAATAGACTGCCGAAGTGGTTATTTTCAGATCAAACTAGACGAAAATGTTTCCAAGCTAACATCTTTTTAGCTCCATACGGGCGGTTTGTTTTCAAGAGATTGCCGATGGGGATCTTTAGCGCACCAGAATTTTATCACTGGACCATGAGCAGTATTCTCGAAGGAATCCCAGATGTTTTAACCTTCTTAGATGATACATTGATATTCGGAAAAAATAAAGAACACGATGGAAGTTTACACAAGGTATTGACCAGACTAGCTGAAGAAGGAGTCACATTAAACGAGGGAAAATGTGTATTTACAGTCAACGACGTCAAGTTCTTGGGTCACATAGTTTTGGAAAATGTAATTAAACCAGATACCGAGAAATTGGAAGCTATTAAGACCCTTCCTCGCTCTATAGATTTGCCCGCACTGAGACGTTTTGTTGGCATGCTTATGTTAAGAAGCGTGGCATCGAAGCGGAACCAGAAGAGATCAACGAGAATACTACAGTGGCGAATGGCGTTTTAAAGGCCCGTTCACAAGCTCTATGTTTGCGTTGTGTGGACTCTGTGCAACCAAACAAATTTATTCCCTCGAAAAATGAAGCATTTTGATAGGTTGCATAGAAACCACACAACACAAACATAGAGCTTGTGAACGGGCCTTAAGAAACATATGCTTTAACTTGGGCGATTCTTGTGAAAAGTAAAAAAAGAGGCGTATTTTCCGAAGAGTGGTTTTCTCCTTTATTTCTTTGAAAATATAAAGTTTAACTGTAACAAATCAGAAGTGGGGTGTGAAATCCACGTGCTTGACCACCGACAAAGTTAATATGAAAAACGGCGTCAACCTGGCGAACGGAAGTGAGGTGGACGAAATTAAGGTGATGGACGGCGCTGAGTTGGATGAGGAACTGCGGGCGAAGGCGGCGGATGGATTTCCTTCTTCCTCATCATTTCAAAGTCAGAGTAGACAACCACTAAAAATAGTCGTTTTTCGGCGGGTGCGGATATAATTGACCCTTTCGATGACGCGGATCCTGATAATTTGGCGGAAAAGTGGCTCGACCGGGTGAACAGATTGAGCTAACCGGCGAAGCTTAGAAATGGCCTTATGAGTTTTGCGAGTTCTTGCGGAGGAGCTTGTTGGACGGCGAAACAGTTTGAACGAACCCATGGCGCAAAATTTTCATTTAAAATTAGACTTGTGTGTAAGGTGTCAAATTTCAGGCGGAAATGCGGATTTATGCACCATTCGAGGCTTACCAGAGTCTTTAAGAGCGAGACGTGACAGGTGCACGAGTAAATGCCGTAGTTACGGGCGCAAGTGAGTAGACTGGCCTCATCAGTTATCAAATTCCAAGGTGAGAAAAACTCTTTCAATTTTTATGATAAATGAAAAATTTCAATTGGGCATTATAAAATGGGCGTATAAAGGTTGTAGTTTACCTTTGTATACAGGAAGTACCTATAATTTAGTTTGTTGCCGTCTAGGTGGAACTTTGGGGTTTAAGCCTCATAAACATGGTGTGCTTAGAAGGGGTTGGTGGGAATTTAGGCGTTAATTGTGGCGTTACAAATTTTAATTCGAAATTGGATGATGTGCAAATCATAGTTGAAGCAGAAGTTACAAAAACTGATACGGGCCCGATTGAGGTTCTCTTGGGTCAACCCTGTTTTAGAACCCCTGGCGTTGCGTTAGTGGCGAGTGGGGACAAGATAAAGCTGACGAATGTTGAAAATAATTCTAAGGCGTTCAATGAATTTGCGGGATTAAGTCTTGATGGGGGCGAAATGTCGAGATATCTTGTGGTTTTATATGAGGATGTGAAATTGACCGCTAACCAGTCAACAGTGGTGAACGTTCAAATTGTCGGGGGAAATCCGGGGGAAGTTGTTTCTATGGGTCCCAAGTTAATTTCCTATGGCCAACAAACTGTAGCTATTCCAGCTGGAAATTTTGAATGCGACTCAAAAAATAGTTTATTGATTTTTAATTTAACTAAACATGATATTTTATGGAAAAGGGGACGGATAGTGAGCCGGGTGGAAAGACTAGGCGATAAAGAAATGGTCAACGTGGTAAAATTGCATGGCTTTGGTGAAGTTGATGTAGGCGATATCGGCAAAGAAAATGAGTCCAAATTGAGAAATTTGTTGAGTCGATGGACGGAATGCTTCTCACGAGGGGATGAGGATCTGGGACTCACTAATTTAGGACACATGGAAATCAAATTAAATTCAGACCGCCAAATTTACTACAGGCCTTACCGTTTGTCGATGAAGGAACGAGAATTAGTACGGAAACGTATTAAGAGTCTATTAGAAGGTGGTGTTATCCGGGAGTCTAGTTCTGAATATGCTAGTCCGGTGATCTTAGTTCCGAAAAAGAACAATGAGGTACGATTATGTGTTGATTATAGGGCTTTAAATTCTATAACTGTTAAAGATAGGTACCCATTGCCCCTAATTTCTGATCAAGTGGATCGCTTAGCCGGAAAACATTATTTTACTACTTTAGATATGGCTCAAGGGTACCATCAGATTCCTATGCATCCAGATTCAATCCATAAAACGGCATTTATTACTCCTGACGATTAATTTCAGTACCTTGAAGTGTCTTTTGACTCGGCCAACTCATCACCCTCCCATCATAGCCCCCACTCATTTAGCGGATAGTGAATAAGATGTTGGGCGATTTATGACATTATAGGACGTCCTGGCGTACATGGATGACCTCCTGGCTTTTTATGCAATCCTTGATGTTGATAAAGGTAAAGGCTTGGAATGGCTTGGTTTTGAGTTTGGCCAGTAAGGCGAAATTCATATTGAAGTAGTCAAAACCCTCGTCTTTGAAGAAGTAAATTGAATACTTTGGTTTAAAAGTCTCATTCGAGGGTGTCAAACCTACAAGGCGGAAAATTAAGGCTGTTTCATGTTTTCCCACCGATATACCATTATTTATGAATTGGAAAGTTTAGCATTAGCAGTGGTATAGAATCAATTAAGCGTTTTAGGGTAATACTAGGGATTCTTTTAAAATTATTACTGATTGTACAGCTGTAAGGTCAACCCTGTCAAAAAAAAAAAAAAGATGTAATACCCTGTGTAGCTCGTCGGTGGATGGCAATCAAGAGTACGATATGGAAATTGAGTATTGTCGTGGCGGGAAAATGCAGCACGCCCATGCTCTAAGTCGAAATACTGTTCTTGTATGTAAATTGAGTCGGACTGGGTTTCAACGTTTCAGATGCAAGGTAACAAGTGTCAATATTTGAGGCGTTATCAGAGGGTTCAACCGGACCAGAAATGACCATATTGTGAAAGGCGGGCGGTTGTGTAGGCAAACTTTGAACGGCGAAAAACTCTATTCCCGGCGGAACATCATGATGATGCTAGTAATTCGAGCTTCGAAAGATGTCTTTACTTTATTAGTGAAACTTATTGGTTTCCAAAAATGAGGCGATTCGTTGTAAAATACGTAAAATCGTGCCTTAGGTGCGCTTTTGCAAAAGGAAATTATGGAAAAAGGGAAGGCGTGTTATACCCAATCAAAAAACAACCTATTCCTATGGATACAGTGCACATATATCATTTAGGGCCCTTGGCAAAAACGGGTAAAGGCAATATTTACCTGTTGATGATGGTCGATGGTTTTACTAAATTTGTTTGGGCGAAACCAACGAAGTCTTTGCGGTCGAATGAGGCAATAGACCGACTTCGGGAAATTTTCTCTGAGTTTGGGTACCCGAGGCAGATAATAAGTGACCGAGGATTGGCGTTTACAAGTCGACTATTCAAAGCATTTCTAGCAGAGAAATGTGTGAGACACATTCTAAATGCTATTGCAACCCCACGAGCGAATGGTCAGGTGGAACGACAGAACCGTACCATTATTGAGGCACTAACGGCGAGTGCCGATAATGAAAGCGAATGGGACAGGAAATTACCCGGAATAATTTGGGGAATGAACCATTCGATAAATGCGAGTACGCGATTTTCACCGGCGCAACTTATGTTTGCTCACCGCTCTGGTGCTGTGGCAGACTTAACGAAGTCATGTGGTGAACAAATGATAACAGAGGATCAAGCGAGTCGAGTAGATGGGTCAATTGAGGCGAGGCGATTGGGCGTATGTGCAGATCAGGCGAGGCGAGGCGAAGCACGTGCGAATAAAGGCGAAGTGTCGACAGGTGGCCGGACACAAGGCGATGCTAGGCCTGTTGCAGCTGAAGGGGAGGGTGACGACTCTTCCACTTCTGGGCACGCTAGCACTGGTGTCGATGCAGCTGAATTTAGGAGTGACGGCTCCGACAATTCTGGGCACATGACCAGGTATGAGACATCTGCGAGGCGAGCAGAGGGGCGGGCGGGTATTTTTGTCAGGCGGACAGGTACCAATGACTCAAGGCGGGAAGGCGATGCGCTGGTTGAAGAGCTCGACCAAAGACGAAAAAGAGCTACAGAAAATTTGGCGAAGTCTGTACATAAAATGAAGGAAATATTTGACAAAAGGCGTAAAGTGGCGACTAAATACAAAAGTGGTGACTTGGTATTATGGCGTCAGGCGAGTACAAATGTACCTGGACAAGGCGTAAATGCGAAATTGGCAAGTCGTTTTGGCGGACCCTATCGAATTCGACGTATCCTCGGGAAAGATCGTTATGAGATCGAGGCGATAAAAGGTATGAGGGGGTACAAACGGTTCTTGGCGATCGTTGCGGCTGACTCTCTCAGGCGATACCACAGTACTCAAGGCGAGAGTACGAGAGGCGATTCTTCAAGTGATGAAGAAGAGAATATAGAAATTGGGCGACTTGATCTTTTGGATCTTTTAGAAAGTTAGGCATTAACAACTTTGCTTGCAAGCCCGGCATTTGCATTGCGGGCGTCTACAATGATACTGGGGTTTTTGAAATATAATGTTTTGTGTTAATGAGGACATTAACTTTTTTTTCAGAATGGCCGAATGTTAAGAAGCGTGGCATCGAAGCGGAACTAGAAGAGATCAACGAGAATACTACAGTGGCGAATGGCGTTTTAAGAAACATATGCTTTAACTTGGGCGATTCTTGTGAAAAGTAAAAAAAGAGGCGTATTTTCCGAAGAGTGGTTTTCTCCTTTATTTCTTTGAAAATATAAAGTTTAACTGTAACACTTAATTATCATGCAACATTTTTCCCAAGACTCAGTAACAAAACCGAACCCTTGAGAGACCTCTTAAAGAAAGGCAGGTACTGGATTTGGCATAAGTGCCATGACGAAGCCTTCAATCGTATAAAAAACACGCTGTGTTCAGCGCCCCTACTAGCATTTTACAATCCAAACTTGCTTATCAGAGTGTCTGCTGACGCCAGTTTTATGGGATTAGGGGCAGTTTTGGAACTAAAGGTAGGAAACTGTTGGAAACCGGTCCAATACGCATCAAGGAGTTTGGCTGATACTGAGAAACGGTATTCAAATCTTGAACAAGAAGACTTGAGACTCGTTTTCGCTTGCGAAAATTTTGAAGACCTTTTGACCGGGGCACCTTTTGTGTTGCGCACTGACAACAAACCTCTGGTGACCTTGTTTGGGAAAAAACCTTTAGCGGATTTGAGTGCCAGAGTCCAACGCATGAGAATGCGAATGCTCAAAATTCAACTGCAAAATGGAATATGTGTCTGGAAAGGAATTTTATATTCCCAATACTCTTTCTCGTGCCCTTCGAAATCTTGAAAATGAAAGCAATGCGACGATGTAATGAACGATGCAGACATTGAAATTTTCGCTGACCAAGTGTTTGATGCCAATGTTATCGATGTCAGAATGGCTCAGATTTTGGAAGGCCAAGAAAGTGACCCCTGATTTCCTGAGTTCCTGATTTCGAACTATTCCCTATCCAAAGTTCAAACACGATCTTTGGATTAAGGAGGGCTTAGTTAAGTGTAAGAATCTATTACACCTAAGCTTCAAGTTGAAATGTACAACCGTATTCACAATGATGGCCACGGTGGGGAATCGAAATGCATAGAGAGAGCAAAGTAATGTGTTTGGTGGCCAGCTATTACCCAAAACATCAGAGAAAAAGTATCAAACTGTCGTAAATGTGCTACGACGAGGGTTCAAAGTCCGGAACCTCTTTCACCGTCCACGCTGCCCGATCGCCCATGACAATCTCTAGCCATGGATTTCTTTCTCTAGGGAGATTTATTTTCGAAGTACTTGAATATTCGTCCGCTTCCTCGACAAATGAGAAAAGAAGATGTAATCAGTTACCTAAAACATTTATTTTCTCAATTTGGGGTTCCAGAAATAATAAGTTGTGACGCTGCAAGTAATCTGACTTCATTCCAAATGAAACATTTTGGGATAGAAATGGGGTTTACTGTTGTTCATTGCAGACCAAAACATTCGCAGGCTAATGGTTTCGCCGAGGCGATGGTTCACGTTGCCAAAAACATGGTTCTGATATCAACTGATTTACAAATCGCTTTACTGCCGTATCGTTCCTCGCCTCAAATTCAGAAATTTTCGCCATCAGAGTTGCTTATGGGACGCCGTACGAGAGGAACGCTATACCAATAGACTCAGGATTGCTTGAACCATAATGGCCTGATCTCGATTAGTTTCATAGAAATTTCAACAAACATGTCATCAAAACTAAAACTTGGTTCGATCAAAGGCATTCTAGTCGGGAAACTGAGGGAGTTTTCATCAAAGACAAAAATAAGTTCGGTACAATGTCTTCCAAATCAAAGGACGCAGTTCGCCGATATTTTGTTTCTACCGAATCAGGGACGACTGAAAGAAATAGAGTCGCTTTGATACCCACGAAAAATAAGCCCCGGTTGAATTTCCCGTATTATAATAGCATCGAAAAGTCGAAAAATTGCGAACTGAGTGAAATTTTTCGACCCTTACGAGATGATGAGAGGATTTTCATTGGAGACAAAATTACGACGAAACTCGTGGGACAGCACAAAGAAGAGAGAAAGAAGAAAGAGAAGAGGAAAAAAGAAGAGAGGAACAAAGAAGAGAAGAACAAAGCAGAAAAGAACAATGAAAGCAACCAATGAACAATGAAAGCAAGATCAGGAGGAAAATGAGGGAAGAGAGGCGGAACGAGCAGTTGAACCAGAAGACACACTGGGAAAAAGAGTCGGTTCCGGAACTCGGTTGAAACAGCATTCTCGGTTGAAACAGTAGTTTCAAATGGTGAAATCGGTGGAGTCGAGCTGAATGACGGTAAAACCGAGTTGAACGACCGTATTACCGACCTGAATGAAGGTAAAACAGAGTTGGAAGACGGTAAAACCGAGTTGAATGACGGTAAAACCGAGTTGAGCGACCATGTTACCGTGTTGAATGACGGTAAAACCGAGCGAAGTGACGGTAAAGCAGAATTCAATGACGGTGAAATCGAGCTGAAAGACGGTAAAACCGAGTTGAACGACCGTATTACCGACCTGAATGAAGGTAAAATAGAGTTGGACGACGGTAAAACCGAGTTGAATGACGGTGAAATCAAGTTGGAATTATGGAGAAACCGAGTTGAATGACGGTGAAACCGAGTTGAGCGACCATGTTACCGAGTTGAATGACGGTAAAGCCGAGTTGAACGGTCGTGTTACCGAGATGAATGACGGCAAAACCGAGCGAAGTGACGGTAAAGCAGAATTCAATGACGGTGAAGTCGAGTTGAATGACGGTGAAACCGAGTTGAGCGACCGTGTTACCGAGTTGAATGACGGTAAAGCCGAGTTGAACGGTCGTGTTACCGAGATGAATGACGGTAAAACCGAGCGTAGTGACGGTAAAGCAGAATTCAATGATGGTGAAATCGAGTTGAATATGGCGATGTAACAGAGTTTAATGACGGCGTTACCGAGTTTAGTAACTGTAAAGCAGAGTTGAATGACGGTGAACCCGGCTCCATGGCCACTAATGACGTTGTACTGTGTAGGCAGACGATAAAACCGATGAAACGAAATTTTCATTTTCTAAAACTTCCGGATCTTGCAACTTTCGCAAATTGCCCTGGGGCATCTGCAGAAAACGCGCAAGGTCTGTCTTCCTCACTGCTCCCAGTAACTTCTTCGCACTTCTCATTATTTAGTCCTCGCCTGCTGAAGTTGTTTCAGTCACTGTAGTCAGTGAAATAGTTTTTTTTTTTTTTTTTTTTTTTTTTTTCCTTAAGTGATTTGAGTCGTGTTGAAACAAGAACTTGTGACTCCGAAATGGATGAAGATGTTAAAACTCTTTTGCAAGAGTGGAAGCTGAGCGACTACACGATTGAATGACGGTGAAACCGAGTTGAGCGACCATGTTACCGAGTTGAATGACGGTAAAGCCGAGTTGAGCACTCGTGTTACCGATATGAATGACGGTAAAACCGAGCGCAGTGACGGTAAAGCAGATTTCAATGACGGTGAATTGAAATGACGGTGGTGAATTTTATACTTATTGTTTTGTACTATGTTTGAATATATTTCGTGTTTCTTCTTTCACGACTTCTTCGCATGTGAACTAAAATTTACGTTCATCCCATTTCCAATTTTAATCTTTTTTGACCAATAACAGAATTTCAGAACACTCACTTTCACGGTAACTCAAATTTTTTTTTTAGGGTCTCAAACGGGCCACAAGAAAGGATGAACCGAGCGTCGAGAGAAATTAGGATTTGAAATGGAAATTCAATCTGCGGTTTACCTCTGACGCTCGGCTCAACCATTTTTTGTGGCAAATTTGGCCGTAAAGAATCAGTAAGGCTAACCGTGAAAAGTGGAAGCACGTACCGAGAAAGTCGGTGACAAATTACCGTTTGTACCACAGTAGAAACGGTATATTCTACCGTATGCCGACGGTAGTATATACCGTTATTTCACGGTTGACACCAGACTGAAGACGGTACCTCTTAACCGAGGTGAGACACCTGTTTTAACTGTGATATAACGGTATATTCCACCGTATGCCAACGGTAGCATGTACCGTTATGTCACGGTTGACACCAGACTCAAGACGGTGTTTCTTAACCGAGTAGAGATACCTGTTTTACCATTGAGTAACCATTGATGCAACCGTCATGACAGTAGAATTTTACCGTTTTTTTTTCTGCTGATGCTACCGTATAATATCCAAAATTCGGTTCGCCCCTACCGTAAACACACTGTTGGACTAACCGCCTGACAAGGCTGTGATTACCGAGTATACGGTCAGCTTTCACCGATGTTAGACAGTTGCTGTAACAGACAAGGGAGCTGTGGGTCGGAAGAATCTACCGTAAAGTAACGGTTAGAGTTAACCGTCTAGTGACGGTTCATTCAACAGATATGTCTCAACTGACTGGGATCATGTGTTTAACCGTGTTGTGGCTTGACCGTCAGACTCGGTTGCAAACATTTTACCGACAATATGCGCTAACCGAGTGCATTTAACCGTATCAAGCTTGTCGGTAGACGTTACGAACTCATGACGGTTGCAAACATTTTACCGACAACATGCGTTAACCGAGTCATGACGTGCATTCAACCGTATCAAGCTTGTCGGTTGACATTACAGACTCGTGACGGTTGCTAACATTTTACCGAGATTTCTCGGTTAAAATTAACCGAGAAAGTGCCTCTTTTTTTTCCCAGTGGCACAAGAGAATTTCCAAATAATTTCCAGATGAATGGCAAGCGGTGTCTTACAAAACCAGGACTGGGCGGAGATCAAGGCCGCCTATGCGTTTTGGATACTGACGAATCCATTTTTCAAAGAAAGGGAAATGTGTTAATAGGGAGTTATTGCATTACCGTCTGACGGTTAACGTTAACGGTTATGTGACGTCAAGATAAGCGCAAAATTCAAATTTTGAGTTTAAGCGTTAATCACAAACGTTAAAAGGCAATAATGTGAGAAGGTATTTCATTAATTGAGATGGATATAATGAATATTTCAGTCGCCGGTATTTTTAATTAATAAATTAATTAAACTGATGTTATCCGGACGACGATGGAAGGACATAGCCCAACACAATCGTCGTCCGGATAACATCAGTTTAATTAATTTATTAATTAAAAATACCGGCGACTGAAATATTCATTATATCCAACTCAAAACATCTAGATAAGATAAATTTCGGCGTGGTTTACCGATCAGGAGAAACGCCTAGAGTGTCGAGAAACAATGGACCTGGGTGGGGTTCGGCTTAGCTTATCCCTCGGAGTACGACTCCCAAAGGCGTCTCCGTGGCACAATTGGCAGCGTGCTGGACTGGTAATCCAGAGGCTGCGGGTTCAAATCCCGTCGGGGAGCCATTTTTTCTCGAAACTCCAATTGTGTTGGGCTATGCCCTTCCATCGTCGTCCGGATAACATCAGTTTAATTAATTTATTAATTATTTCATTAATTCATTTGAAGCAATTAAGTGCATCTATGCCCTACCATGTGTTCATATTTTAGCGCAACTGGTATTTGCAATAACCCTTTTTCGACTGACACAAACATCTACGCTTATGGTGATGTCACATAACCGCAAACGTTAAGCGTCAGACGGCTATGCAATAACTCACACTATGTTGAATCGGAATTGAATGGGGGTGATCAACTCAGTTGAGCGAAATGTTGAACGAGTGTATAGACGAGTTGAACAACTGCTGAAAAGTTGAAAGTAAAATTGAGCTGGAGTTGAAACCGATTTTGGACAATTTCTTTTCTAAACCCATTTTGTAGATGTGTTGAACAAATTTTTCAGCAAACTCGGCAATTTTTCACACCCTACCCCCCCCTTTTTTTTTTAACACACCAGATGTAGTGTTACCCCAAAGAAATCGGCCCGGTCTGGCACCGTGTAATCGTGTTCCACACCCGTGTTTCCCGGACGGTGTAAGTGTGTCTGGCATTGAACCCAGATCTCATTCAACTTATCGTTCAATTTTCAACTTTCAACATTCAGCATTCAACTCCATTCAACGTCCACACTTACTTTTGCTTCAATTTAGTGTGGACGTCTTGTTGAATCGCCTAGAAAGTTGAATCGAACGAGTTGATCAACTCATTCAACATAGTGTGGACGAGCCTTAAAATTGACACATGATCGGTGGAGGGGGGGGGTGTTGTTGTTTTGATTTCAAATAAAAGAAAGTAAAATTTCGTTAAACGTCTCCGGCATTTCTTTGATATTGAAAATAGTAGATTACATTACAAGATTAGCAAGTGGTGCATTACCTGCGAGTCTTTTGTTTGGCGGAGCCGCAAATTAAAAACGAGCGGGTAGTACCACTTAATAGTCGAGTGATGTACGTTATTTTCCGCGCAACCGTCGTCGAATATTACCCAGTTTTATTCTTTTGACAAAAAAAAAAAAAAAAAAAAAAAAAAAAAAACATGTCTTAAGATATTTCTATAATCACGGTTGAGGTGATAACATTTTAACAAAGGTTGCACAAGGTTACAGAAAACTGACTTGCAAAAAACTTTTCATGTCAGTTTTTAACCGTTACTGTACAGTTTTCAAAAACTGAAGCTATAAAGTACCAGGTTATGAAAAATTCATTTTACTGGAGTTATTATGTTATCGTAATGGGCATCTTACGAAGCAGGAAGCGCGAAAAAACACATACTGCGTCTCTCACGGTCAACCGTTCTATACTTAATATTCGTCGGGAAGTGCAGGGTGTGAAGGTAAAACGAATAATTCTTTGAAATCTTTATTGAAATTGAAAATGTAAAATTGTTAGTTTTTCATTGTTAATTGAGTAACGAACTATACATGTTTGCAAATAAATAAACGTAATATGAACGCAGTCGAATGAATTTCATTTCAGTTCACTTCTTCGCGAATTATTATTGGTTAATGTGGAATTTCGTCGAAGCTCCTTCGATAAATATCAAAGGAAAAGTACTGGCAATCCCATTGAACATGACGTGGCAAATTTTCTTCGAATTGTGACGTGGGACGGTAGGAGTTTCATAGTTTATTACGCTCAAGGCATTAATATGTACGCTAAAGGCATTAATATGTATGTAAGAGCTATGCATGTGAATTTTGATAACTGTATTCTCGGAATGAAGGTTTGATGAGATTTTCTCACTCAATTCAATTTTAAACTGTCGATTTAACAGAATAAGAGCGGGTTTATCAATCAATGGATATCTTGGAATAGGTAGCTTTCTCTAGAATTATACTTGACATTGCAGTTTACAAAAAGACCCATAGCAACCAGGCTTATCCCAGCTTTGTCTGTAGAATATGCGCATCGTTAAACGCACCCTAAGGCGGCCACTTGATAGGCTAGTCAATTAAGCATTACAATTTTCACTCTATTTAAATTATTTCAAGTAAATGGGCCTAGGAGTAGAATGTAACGGACGGTCTTGACATGCGACTCACTTAGAAGTGCGACACAGCAGAGATTTATTATAGTCAAGTTCAACAACAATAATAGGACCCACGAACTTTCCCAGAACAAAATTTGTTTCTAAGTAGAATAGAAAGCCTCTCCACTCATGGCAAACGGTCCATGGTCATTGATCCTTCCAACCAAAAAACATGGGTGCGTCGTCCAAAGTTAATTACTCTCTCTAAATATCGAAAACTTTGAAGTGTAATTTGACGTTTCATCAGTTCATTACTGAAGGTAGTCCACAAAAAGGAGGGGATGGAGGGGGGGGGGGTTGAAAGGAACTGAGAAGGGGGTGATGTGCCCTTTTTGGATTTGCCGAAGGGCTTCCAATAGCGTTGGAAGAGAAGCCCTGTTCATATAGCACCCTCGGCGTAGCGTTAATTTCCTCTGTTGGAACAACGCTCGGCATTGAACTTAGTGGTGTGAGGGAGGGTCTTTACGTGGTTATTTGAACGGTTTGATCGATGGATTAGGGGACACTTTTTTTATTTCTCTTTTTCTTTACGACAGGGAATTTATTGTCACGTCAGAAGCTGTCCTTTGTGTTTTTTTATTATTTTTCCCTCCTAGGTTCTCGATTATTATTATTTTCCTCCTTCTTTTTTTTTGTTTTTTATTAAGGGACACTCAAACGAAACGGCAGAATTTACCATTTTCACGATCACGAATGAAAAAAAAAAAAAAAAACTTGCCTCGTAGGTAAACATGTTGATCTGACCGTCACAGTCAAATATAAATGTAACGGAAAACTGATGATACAGAACCCACGCTAAAGTTTATCATTCCGTATTATGACTGTCGGTCTCTTTTTATGCGTTTATTTTATTCTAAATGTACGTGCACACACGTGGTTCAACCGCAGTGACTGTAATACACTTTGGAAAGAAAATTGCTTTCAACAAGGATTCCTGCATCTCATAATAAAGTGGTAGACGAGAGTGAGTGTGAGGGCGAGAAAGAGAAAACTGGAAATAACTTGTTTGAATTCAACCATGCAGGTTCACTTTTTAATAAGCCCATCATCGTTATCCCTTTTAACAAAAAAAGAAAATCGGTTCAATTATTATATTGAAATTTCAATCACGAATTCACTGTTAAGAGCTCTTAAAACTTATTTAGAAGTATAGTGCTCGAAATGACAGAGAGAGTAAAAGAGTACGAGGGCAACCGTGAAAATAAGAAGTTATTGCCCTCAACAATTAACCGATTTCCATCAAGATTAATCCTAAATCTTTTTTAGTGCATATTGTCCAAAACTGCTGTGCGACTAGTGAAATAATGCCAAGGTGCGTGGGTGGGATGATGTGGGGAGTTAATTTAGTTGTTGTGGAACTAAATAATACGAATTTATTTAATTCGTTTCCAGAGCTTAGACATTTTCAGTAGCAACCTTTTTCTCACTCAACCACACCTGATACACGTTTATTTTTTTTAGTCGCTCTCCCATGCCCATTCGACACCACCGCACGGCCTGAGTAGGTATAGCCAATGGAAAACTATTCAATTACTTTTTTTCCTTTAAAAGCGTTTTTGAGGGGTTGACTGTAAGAACGGAAGATTCGACCATATAACACGCGAAGAAAACAATACCTATACGGGTGGCTTAAAGGTGAAGAGCAATTTTAAGATCAATTAACATAACAGCAGTCACATTGAGCAAAACAGCAACGACGTCGAGTGAATAGATGAATGAAATGAGTGCAACGATTAAATACGTAACAAGGCTTTAAGTGGGCAATTTTTACAGCATGACATAGTACATAATGTGTTTCGCTCCGACGTTGGTCACAACACGCGAAACGAACCCAACACCTCTAGTGTGCGTGAGCGTTGGTCCTATCATAGGCTGGGAAGGGGGGGAAGTGAAATGAGCGTTTCGCGATTTCATTGGTTCCGGTCGATTTTCCGACTGTAATATGTATATTGTATGGCTGTCAAATTCTTAAGGCTAATGAGGACGACAAGTGAGCAAGAGAGAGGGAAGATGGCCGAATCCATTTTACCTTTTGCGGCTGCAAAAATTGATAGATTGATAGATTTTATTTGTAAAAAGCCTAAAAGGCCGTTACAAGATTGACAAACAGTTGGAAATAAAAATATTTTTTTTTTTAAATAAAGAATAAAATCAATTTAACTCATATAAGTAGATAGAGCATAGTCTCGTTGAGCCTAAGACCTTAAATTCTTCTGGTTCTGAACCGCATGAAGCAGTCAATAAACCGAACCCTCACTCACGGCACACATTCTCAGGCGGAGAACACTTCCCCAGAAACCCACAAATTTTAATGGTGACGCCATGGTGCAGATGTCGAGAAACTCTTCCCTGCTCAGTACAGGCCGTCCCAGGAACTTCTGTCGCTCTGCTCGGAATACAGCACACTCCTTGATGAGGTGCTCAATTGTGTCTGGAGAGCCAAGATTGCAGACCTGACAGGGGTTCACGCTGGAGAAGGTGTTCGTAAGCCCGTCGAGATTGATGTGGCTGAATTTTTCTCCTGCAGTGCGGACCTGAGCCAATGAGCGTTTCAGGAAGAAAGGGAGGTCCGAGTTGAGGTAGCTGGCACAATTACCGGTGAGAGCGCTCTGGTTTATTGGGGTGATGTTATACCTAGACCTCCGAGCCGACTCCATGTCTTCCTCCCTAAAAGTTTTAGCTAGGTTATCAAGGAAAACCCTCTTCATCTCCTTCAAGTTCCCAGGATCAGCCCCCATACAGGAACCACAGTCTGCAGTTGTGAGAAAGCTGTCCATCTGAAGTGCCCAGTTGTACCTGTGATCAGTCAGGGTGGGAGCCAGTTCAACCAGTCGGTTAAAACATATCTTTGGAAGCCTCTGTTCATTCATCTCCATTAGCTTTTCCCACCATCCAAACATACTCTTGGCGATGGAGAGTTTCAGGTGAGAAAGGCCAAGTTCAGTTCGAACTATATAGTCTGGTGTAGACCATCCAAAGCCCAATAATGATTTGAAGCCTCTGACCTGAATCCTCTCTAGTGTCTCTGCATGAAAGAACCCCCATGTCTCGCAGGCATACATGGCAGTAGAGGCAATCATGGAGTCAAAGAGTGTCCTCCATGTAACTGGGGAATTCGCCCTAGTTTTGAAAATTACTCCCCACGTGGCCTTGTACGCTGCAGCACCCTTTTGAACAGCACGTTTTGCGTGTACTGAGAATAAGCCAGAACGGGAAAATAGGACTCCCAGAAAGCAGAAGGAGCTCACCACTTCAAGACAGGCACCTCCACATGGAAACTCGTAGTGTTTAGGGCGGCCTTTCTTTTGGAAGATCAACACCTTTGACTTTGAAGTATTCACAACAAGACTGTTCTCTTCACAGTACTCATTCAGAGCTCGAAGAAGCCTCAGCATCCTGCATGCGTGTCAGCAAGTAAGGCAAGATCATCTGCATAGAACAGGGAGGTCAGCTCAACTAGCATGTTAATGCTAACACCCCTGATGCTGCGCTTCGTGAGAAAATCATCAAAGTCAGAGAGGAAGAGAGCAAAGAGGAGCGGAGACAAATTGTCACCCTGCAAAATTCCCTCTGAGATTGGGTATTGCTTGGTCATCTGGTCACCGAGTAGAACGGAAAACGACGCACTTTCGTATAGCGATTGAACTAGTCTCAAGAATCTAGCACTCACCCCAAGAGCGGCCAGCTTTCTCCAGAGTAGGGGGTGTGAGATGCTGTCGAAGGCCCGGCGGAAGTCAATAAATGCGGTAAATAGCTTTCTTCCTGGCTGTCGAGTCACAATACTTATTACACTTGCAAGGGTGAAGACTGAATCCGCAGTTCCTCTGCCCTTTCTGAACCCGTTTTGATTCTCTGGAAGAAGAGATCGTGTGTTGGCAAAGCTGAGCAGCCTTTCAGATAAAATCAGTGAAAGGATCTTGGTCAAAGAGTTTATAAGGGATATACCTCGGTAGTTTGCTGGGTCCATATCATCTCCTTTTTTGAAGAGCAAAAAAACTCTAATTCGGGCCAATGCTTGAGGGACAGAGCCAACCTCCAGAATGGTATTGAAGAAACGGCACAGGCATGACAGGCCCTCCTCAGGAAGGTTCTTAAAAAATTCATACGGGATTAAGTCCTCCCCAGCAGCTTTTCCATCTTTGCAACGGGACAGGGCATCAATCAATTCCTGAAGTGAGATAGGAGGATCAAGGTCTGGGTCAAAGGTACCCTGGAGCATGCTTTCCTCTTCTGGCATTGAGAGTGAAATTTGAAGCTTATCATAAAATTCCTCTACTTGCTGAATTGTCAAACTGCCATATCTTTTGCCTCTCCCACGAAACATTTTGATTGTATTCCAAAAAGCTCTACCATCCCTACAGTCACTCAGCGTTTGACGTATCTCCTCAAAGTATTCTTTCTTCCGTTGCTTGAGAAATTGCTTGTAATGCCTCCTCCTCATGACGTACTCTGCTGCTAGCTCCTGCGAGTAGCTCCTCCTCAGCCTTCGAAGAGCCCTCCTCATCTCATAGCGCTTTGAGATACAGTTGACGTCAAACTGACGGTTTCTGATGATGGCTGTAAGATATTTCTGCTTGGCCGGGAGATACATATGCAGAGCTTCTGAACATTCCTGAATTAAACTCTTTATGTCCTCATAGGTTGCGGAAGGATCCTCCCACGATATGGGCCGTTGAACCATTTTCTCAGAGACCATTTCTTGGTAGTTTTATTTTTATTTATTTATTTATTCATTTATTGCCATCCACATTTTACATGCCCGGCAACGTCACTCAATCGGACAATTAGAAGTAACAACATCTAGACCTAAGTAAAAGTAGGTACATCAAGCAAAGTATTCGCTTAAGCTATAACATTATTTTTCCATTAATAGCTGCTTCAATTTTTTCTTTAATTTTAGAGGATCAAGCAAAGTAATTTGCTTGGGAGACCATTGAACAACTTCACCGCTGTGCAAACAAAGCTACTCGCAAAAAATGCCGTTTTATGTTTAGGGATGCGCAGATTGCTCTTCCCCCTGGTAGCATACGAGTGGGTGTGACGGTCCTCGAAGTGAGGAAAGTTAGTTTTAACAAACAGGACACACTGCAGTATATAGCTTGAGCACAACGTCATAACACCCAACCGGCGAAAACTCCCTCGACAGCTTCCCCTGTAGCCGAGATTTCCCATCAATCTCACTGCCCTCTTCTGGAGGCGAAAAATCCGAGAGTTTTTCCTTTTCAAGGCGTTCCACTTGAATTTAGGCTGCATGAGGATAGATGGTTGAATAGGGAGTGAGACAACGTCCTGTAGGACAAGTTTGACGAGGCATGGCATGGCTCATGATCTGAATTCATTGGGAAAGGTGATATGGAAAAGTTTTGGATTATTTCCAGAGCCAGAGGGCTAACCCAAACTTGGTCAATGACGCTCGATCCATTGTGTGAAATACTAGTGAAGTCCCCTAGTGCGTCTCCAGGAGACCTTCCGTTAAGCACATACATTCCAAAAGTTTCCATGGTGTCCACAAGCCTTTCACCCTGCGAGTTTATCGTTTTATCTTTGGTACAACGGAGGTCAGTCAGGTTTGTACCCTCAAAGATTTCATCCTGTCCACTGTTCAGTATCCCAATTCTACTGTTCCAGTCGCCACCGATAATGATTCTTGTACCTTCATGTTGTTCATCTAGCAGGTGTAGGACTTCCCAAAACTCTGAGTCCCTTTCCTCGGTGTAGCCCTCATTAAAATAAACTTCACCCAAGATGAGTTACTCTTGGCCAATCCCTACCAAAACAAAAAGCCAGAATCTATTAGTCAAAATAATGTCTACTTCGAATTTTGATTTGTACAGGAGAAGCAAGCCACCACTAGCTCTACCTGTGCGATGTGATCGGTGAGCGTGTACATTAAGGCTGTTGACGGTGAAGCTTTGAAAATCACCCTGAGACAAGAGATGGCGCTGTACATCGCGTGGAAAAAATTAAAATGGGAAATTTTAGTACGAAAACTATACACCAGAATTCGTTTTCTTAACTTCTTACTTGAAACCCTGATATTTGAACATTTTCGCATCTAGGTATCTTTTTGAGTCGAAGTCAGAACTGTCAGAAGAAGTGTCCTTGACCCCGCGAGTTTATTACAAGTGAAGTGTGATCTGATAATGCCTCAGCCAGTGTCTAGTGATGCTCTAATTGAAATCAGAAACGTACCAATTTCACTTCAAGTTGTAGTGTATACGAAATAGGAGTGCAATAAATAAGATGACATTATTATTGTGTCAGTCATTTTCCCGAGATATAGATTTTAGGCGAAAGCATAACGCCTGGAAAACAAGCTCAAGGAAACGATCAAGTTGCCGTCAGAAAGAATTATTTTTCCTTGACTGAGTACACGTCGGAAAATTAGACTGTCATACCAAACCTGATAATTTTTACGGTAGATAATAATTATTGACTATTCGACAATTGTACTGTTTCTACCGATAAATTCGAAATTTGGGCAGTGTACGTCGAATTAGCTAGCGCTGTTAGTGCTTTGGGTAATGACTGTAAAAATGACTATTGACCAAAACTATCCCTTGAAACTACGATTACGATTCATTATTTCTCGACTGTGAATGGAAAACTTGCATGAATGCCCGATTTGAGGGAAAAGTATATCGGTGAATTGACACATGCGGACAAGGATATTAACAGTAGTTCCTGGCCGATTGGTGCTACTGGTGATCTTTAGATAAATTTCAAAGTTCTTCAGGAGGGGATGGATGGTACGAGGGAAAAATGACGTCAATGTGCAGTTTTGAAGCATTTGAGGAAACTTACAAATAACAAGAAAAATTAAACCCCAGAAAACGCGTATTCCCCCCTCTTCCCAACACCATCCATTTCAATAACTGCCTTTTGACGCAATCAAACCCCCACTCAAAATTTTTAAAAATTCGCCTTAAAAAAAACCCTTGATTGATTTCAATGTTTAATGTGGGCAATTGTCTTGTTGAAGCGCCCTCTTCAAGAAACACCAGTGATTGAAAAATGTGCAAGTTCCCCATTGGTGATTTATCGGCTGAAGAATATGTATGCGCAGAAAACTACGACTTTCACGCCAAGTCGTGAGAAAAGAGGTCTTTCTTTTTGCTGCACTCTAGAAAAACACATGATTTGATTGATGTGAGACCTATACCGGGTGTACTTGGTCCACGTGGCACAAATAAAGCAGGTGATTCTAGACCATATTTACGTCAAAGAATGACCAAATATACCATGGTCCGAATATCAACCGTTTCCGACAAAAACGCACTTTTCCGCTTTTTCAACGTATCGCTGGTTTTCCTCAAACAAACTGCAATAACTCTCACAATTTTCGTCGCAAGTAATATTGTAGCACGCCACTGTAAAGGGCACAAACTTGTCTTTTTATTATGTCTACATGGTTTTGGAATCAGCTTGAGTTGAAGGCCGTTAATGCTGAGCTGAATTCCCAAGTTGTCCTATTTTACCATCAAACACGTGTTTTCTGACACCTTTAATTTCAATCACAGCACATCGAGCATTCGTTATGAAACACGAATGATACAAAAAATAAATAAATCGAAATACCTATTGTGTTTTGTGTGGGCCCTATGAGGGGGGGGGGTGTATGAGTGAAGAATTCACTGCATTCGTATTTTTATAATTTTCTGAGACCGATTTAGCGATTTGGATTTAATCATCCGCCAATAAGACGATAGTTCTCTTTTATTTCCAGTGGCTACAACATCCTTATTTTGGCAATTACACTTGACAATTTCAAACCTTTGTCCAAATATCTTGGCTGTTACAGTGGCAATATCCATTTCATCGTAGGTCATTGGAAAGTTTTTTCCGCAGAGCGACTCATCTTGATAATGCTGTGTGTGAAATTAAAGCTGTTAGAAAACCCTTGTTTGGTGGAAAAAGAGGACAACTTGGAAATTCAGCCCAGTATTAAGGGCCTTTAACTCAAGCTGATTCCAAAACCACGTAGACATAATAAAAAGACAATTTTGTGCCATTTCAGTGGTGTGCTTCATTATTACGTGCGACGAAAATTGTCGGAGTTATGGCAGTTTGCTTGAGGAAAACCAGCGATGCGTTAATTGTGAAAGGAACTCGCAATGGATATCATTCCACTTCTCTCTTGGAGTGCTCAATGTGTGTACTCAAAAGAAATGTGACCTCAGAAAATAATCAAACTTCGCGCACAACAAACACAGCAGCTGTTATGGGCACACTATCCATTGGCGGTGGTTTTTCCCAGCGTTATGGAGATACCATCCATGTCTAGCGACACTAAGGCACTATAAAACACGAGTACTGCAATACGGAAATCGGCGCCATGCTTGGTCCCTCACATGATTATAATTATCACCTGATCTCATTGACAAGTAATATTTTTTGATTTATTTCGATCGCGTTCCGCGTTTGTTTGCAGTTACGATGACAATTTTTTCATTCATGATATTTTGTTTACCCTAACAACTGAGGGACCAAATATGGCGCTGAAATCCGTGTTGCAGTACCTGTGTTTTAAAGGTTCTCTAGCGACACTTGAACAAGATTGAGTCGAATCTGGACGAGCCATTGAACGAAGCGGCCAGGTAGTGCCTATATGTCTCACAAGGCACAAGGGCGTAAGGAGTTCGTTGTGTGACTCATTAGGGGTACTCAAATAATCAGCCTGTAAACCTGTAAAGGAGTATTTCTCTGTAATTAAGTAAAATCCCCCCCCCCTGTCTATGCCTTACTAAAGAAACGAGATTCTTTAGCAACGTATAGACAGGAGGGGAGTGGAATTTTACTTAATTACAGGGAAATACTCCTTTACAGGTTTTTACAGGCTGATTATTTGAGTACCCCTATTCTTTGTATCATCTTTAGATGAGAAGAGTATTAAAATGACAAGATTTAGTCCAGTCAAATGGGGAATTGGCCGGGACAAACGCATAGAAGTAGTTTTGTCAACGGATCTTATGTTTCTTGGGGTGCTGAATCCGAATCTGAACTTTGCCAACAAAAAATCGGTCGGCTGCACGTCGAAAATCGCAAAAAACTGGAAATTTTCTTACTTTTTATACTCAAACGGTTGTATCTCTGGAACTAAGTACTTTTCGATGATTGCGCTCCTTTGCATTTTTGAAATACTAAGTTTACGACTATTTAAGCCAAATTGTATCTCCGTACGACTAATGGTTCCTGAGATATGGCCCGTCAAAAATTGACCATTTTCTGCCGCTGACGGAAAATTTGCTGGAGCCTGAAGCTGGACAAACTGATAAACGCTTGGCAATCTCTTTCAGATACACATCCTTCCATTTCCTAAAAAAATCCTGAAGATTCCACGTCGGGTGTTGGCACTGCACGATCTCAAATTTGGATTTGAGGGCCCTTTTGTTCGATTTGGTGAAATATCTCTGAGACCATCGGTGAAGACTAATCATGGGCGTAGCCAGCGGTGGGCAGGGGTGGGCAGTTGCCCTCCACTAGAATCAAAAGCGCAGATTTCGTGGGGCAGGTGCCCACCCCCAAATTCCATCAAAAAGTTAAAATTCAACTCTTTTTTAATGATTAAAACTTTCGCAGGAATTGCTCAGCATCAGAACCAATTACTCGAATTTCGCCTACTAATGCATACACCAATTTCGCTGTTTTTTGTTTTTGTTTTTTTTTTTTTGTTGTTTTTTTTATGAAAACCAAATTATGCACATTAGAATCTCTGCCTCACTAAGCAACCAGTATCACTGATTTCGACCACTAAGACATCACTTTTACTGACATTTCTTCCTCAAATGTCTTGTATTTCGATCCATAAAACCAATTTTGCGGTTTTTTCTCACTAAAAAAAAAACAACACATTTTCGCTTATCTTGATTAATGTTTTTTGAAAAAAAAAAAAAAAGTTCTCTGACGATACCTTCAGCAAAAGAAGGCGAAAGCTCAGGAAACGAAGAAGTAGAAGAAGAAAAAAGCCAAAACCCTAAAAACATAACATTAATCAAGTTGTATGGCTTAAAAACTGGTAATATTAATAACCCATTTTCTTCATTTTAGCCGTTAAAATGTCTCAAAAAACCGTGAAATTACGCATTTTTATTTATTATTTCAATTGCGGCCATCACTGGGCATAGCCTAACCGCGAGTTGGTGCGTTCGATCTGTCAACTTCAGCCGCAAAAGAACAGTTTTTCCTCAATTTAACCTCTGGATGAACGCAATTTCTCAATTTTAGCCACGACAATTCCATCAATCAACAACAAACGGTGACAATTTTGCCAATTCGTTTTCCCTCAATTATAGCAGCAAATTAGTGCTTTTCCCCAATTCTGCCTTGAGCAATTTTTTCCCCCTTCAAATTGTAGCAGTGAAAAGGTCCACATAACCCGCATGTGAGCGAATTTCATTAATTTTGACTTGGAAGTTGCATCGCAAAACCAATTTCACCTGCGAACGAACAATTTTCCTTAATTTTAGCCGTGAATATAAGCACTTTTTCAAAAATGTACGCGCTCTTTCTCAATTGTACCCGCAAACTTGCCATATATATGTATAAAAACGGTAAATTAGCACTTTTTCGCAATGTTTACCGAGATGTTTGTTTGAGAAACCACGATCTGGCGCCTTCTTACAATTTTACCTGCGTGAATAAGCACCATTTCTCAATTTTAGCCGTAAATTGGCGTTTTCCCCCAATTTTAGCCGCAAGTGAGTGATTTTTCTCAATTCTACATTGAACGGGCCATTTAGCTGTGTAAAGAGCTCTATAACCCGTGAATTAGCGCATTTTCTTTATTTCGTCGCGGACTTTGCATCGTGGAAACTGCAAATTGGTATGTTTTCTCAATTTCAACCGCGAATAATGACATTTATTTCTCACGTTTAACGTGAATCAGCGCTATTACTCAATTTAAGCCCTGAATGGGTGTTTTTCCTCAGTCTTAGCCGCAAAATGTCCTTTTCTGGATTTCATCCGCTAAAATTTTTTCTCAAGACGTGCCCCCCCCCCGCGCCCAACTGTGGACCCGTGTCTAGCTGGCTGCCCACCCATTGATCACGGGCTGGCTACGCCCCTGAGACTAATCGTTCTTTTGTTCTTTTAGGCTTAGTTTGATGATCACGAAAAAAGCCACAAGGTCACATTCGCGTTTTTCTTCGATCGCATGGAGTAGCGGAAGCCACGTGAACAACTAAGCCAAATTTAATAGGTATGCCTAAATTTTTCGATGACGTACCGGTTTTATCGAAATCAAGGATACATATTGAAAAATGGCATAGGGGGATTATAAACGCACCCATCTGAAGAACGTTTAGCCAAACTGGACGCCTTGCGTTATGAACTTATCTCACAAAATTGTCTATGGATTGTTTAGCGAATATATAAAGAACAATATTTCACGCAACTTCCAATGATAAGGCTTATGAAAATTTCTTCCGTTGGACGCGAGCGTTTCATAATAAAAAAAAGTGTGCTCATTCAGGGTTTGTCACCTAAATTACCCTAAAATTGTGACGAATGTGCCTGCTGAAGTAGAGGAGACGTACCTAATTGCTCCCTATATGGAGGTGACTAAGTGAATTTGGTATATCGGCCTTCAAAACATAATAATTTTAGAACATTATTATGTTCTAACAACATAATAAATGAGCGGAAACCATGTTTTAAAACCTATTACAAGCGATGGCGTGGTGAAAACGCCCCAAAAACACGATGGTTAAAAATCCACTAAAATTTCGCCTTGTCGCCGGGGTTGTAACGTTGGGCAGAGTTAAAAATCAGACTCAGCACACCTAAAAACATTAAAATCAGTCATCAAACTTAGTCCCGGAGTTTTTTCCTGTAACTACCCCGTTTGGTAACCTGCTTCCTTGACTACAACTTGCTTTAAAAACACCACTCGACATCCCAGAGTTTAATATTTGGAAGCAGAAACGGCGCTCTGCGATTCTGCCTGACGTGAAAATCCCAGAAGTCAGAAAAGCGTCAGGTTTGAGGTATGACATTGTTTGACGACTTTATGACAAGGTGAGGCTAGAAAATTGGCATTGCAGGGAAGGGGTAGTCTTTCTTTTATGAGAGAATTGACAAATAAGCTTCTTAACCACCGCTTGTCCTCAGCTAATCGTCGTGATATTCTCTTTATCTTTCTTTAAAAATCAACTTTCCTGAAATCCTGGGGGAGGGGGTAGTTTCCCCCATTATCCCCCCCCCCCATATTGGATCAGCCCCAGCGACGAGTTCTTCGAACGCTAAAAATCAATTGGTTCGTCCGGGGGTTAATCAGTATTAAACTTATTTTATTCTTATTCTGCGAGTTCTGTTTTTTAGGTAAAAAACAAAAAATGAAACAACTCCCGAAGACGGTAGATTGTTTCGCCGGCCTAGCCCGGGAACGATCCTCACGTATTTTTCAGCCCACAAAACTCAAAAGACAAGACAAGACATGAGAGGAAAAAAAAAACATACTTTCTGTAACCTTGAGGGAGTTGTTGGACAAGTAGGGTAGCTATGATAGTGAAGTTAGAGGGGGGGTGGTAGCATCTCGAGTCCAACGAATAATTGTATAGAATCCACCTTTTCAAAGTAGCCGCAGCACGGCGCCACGAGGTGGAATCCTCATTTCAACGAAAATAAAATTGCTATTAATTAGGAATAAGTTCTTAAAACAATACGAAAGTGTTGATGAATACGTTTTAAAAAATTGTGACTGTATTCTCAACCTATTTCCTCAAATATTTACGGTGCGAATAAACATTTTTATGAAGGCCACGATTTTTAAAAAATGAAAATTTAAAAAAAAATTGAAATTTGAAAAAAGTGAATCCATAGTGACAATTTGGCAACCTCAAAGATTCGCGAAAAAATAATAAAAAAAATTATATTGCATTTTTGTCCAAGAAAACGTGTACCGAAGCTTTCGTTGCGGGGGGAACCCACCCTCAGAATTTTTTTTTCCAAAAAGTGAATCCATACTGACAATTTAATTGGTTAGAAATAGCTATGTGCCAATTTTCATGAAATATCTCGGTTTCACCACAAAGAAATCGTGTACCGAAGTTGAGGAAGCACCGTCAACAGCCTTAATTGCTTTGTAGTCCTCAGGTAGGCTGTATACATCCTTCTCCAGCCACGTTTCTTGTAAAAAAATAAAATCATAACTCTTCAAAAAAATGTTATCCTTCTCAGTTACAAAGTTTCCAAACCCACAGCAGTTCCACAAAATTAGTATCAAGGGCGATGGGGTCAGTTTTTTGATCGCTGAGGAAGTTTTTTCTCAGACTGTATCTGAAAGGGCGATGAAGGAGGACGCTTTCTGTGGCCAGATGGGGTTTGTGGTAGGCCAGAGTGCTTTGACTCCCAGAACAACTTTCTCCTTTGCCTTTCTTCAGGGGGTAGATCCTCCTTTATGGTTAAGCTTGTGCCAGTAAGAGTACGTTTTGCCGCAAGTATTTGCTTCTTTAAACCAAGACTTTTCAGTTCAAAGCAGATTGGCCGTTTTTTTCCATCAATGTACTTGCCTAATCTATACAAATCCTCTATATCATTGGGAGTGCATGTAATCTTCAACTGGGTTTGAATGACTTCTAACAGTCTGGTCAGGTCATCTCCATGATCCTGAGTACTCTCCTCCAAACCCATCAAAAGTAAGTTTCTCTTCCTTACCTGGCGTTCCAGTGAGACAAGTCGGGCATTCTGAATATCCAGTTTGGTTTCGATTCTTGTAACGTCGCCCCTCAAAGAAGCTGAGACTTCGTCAATTTTAGATTCAAGTGTATCCAGTTTGTTCAATTTGGCTAGAATTTGATCCAGCTTGGCTGAATCCAGCCGGGCAGCCTCACCTTGGTCTTTGGTACCCATAATTTTCGAACTGAGCCAAGTCTATACTGCCACAACGGGGCTACGCCTTTCAGGTGGAGCTATGCACGACCCGCACTGCTTCGAAGCAAAGACAACTTCTGGGATTGTCCAAACAACAGCTGATCGTGCGATAACAGTGATAACGGTGATCTGCAATCGAAAGTCAAGATGAAAACTCGCGAAGTTTCCCGGAAAAAACGAATCTTAGGCGAAATCTCAATGCGCCGCCGCAAGTGGGATCGCAAACGAGCAGCACAAACGCAAAATTACACGGGTGAGTTAAGTAAAACTTTATAAACTTTCACTGTTAAGTCGGGAGCTACAGAGAGACGTGTTTCCGCATCGATCTCACGGTTGCCAACCTCGCTGCAAAAATTGACGGATTTTGTTTTTGTGAAAATATTTTTACCCGGTGATGGCACATGATTTGCGGAAATTGGGTCGCTGATTTTTCAAATCAGCGTAACCTGGAAATTGTATATTCAAAATTTAAAACAAACATGTTTTTGAGGAAAAACGCCTTTTATTGCGAAGCAGCGTAAAATCTTGATTGCGAAATGCAATTTGTTTTTAATTTTTTTTCCCCAAAAACTTCGCCAGAAAGAGAAAAATACGTCATCAGAAAGAGTAGCCGCCTCAACGCGTGTGAACGCGAGAGGTCAGAAGTCCCTCTCATCAATAAATGCACGACATTTATTTCTCCGAGAACAAATATCATGTCAGGCTCTTTTTTCTATACCAAGTATTGAGCTTCCACTGGTACTTGGATTAAAGAAAAGACCAAACAAGGATGGATGGGAATAGTGATTTAGTAATCTCGAGTTAATCTAATCAATTGTTCTCTCTGATCATACTTATATCGTTCACAGCGTACTGGCCCTAAAACTGTTCTTTGCCTGTTATTTACTGGTTGAAATCAGTGCCAAGTTCTCTAGGGGCAGACGGTTATTACCTATAATTTTGTAAATTACATTTATGTTCCGTCCCAAAACGTCTTACCCCGTGTCCTACGTGAGCGGGAATCGCGCGTTTACAGCGGTTTTAGCGTTTGTAGAGTTTCGGACTATTTTGATTTGTTCTGAACTTTTGTTTCAGTTTCTCGGGTAAAAATGATACTACGTGGTCTCACACATTACATAACGCAATGATAGGACTCCATAAGCGTTTCTCGCTTAAATCACTCCCACTGTAAAAATCGCTGAAATTGCAGCGATTCCCGCTCACGCAGGACAGGACCTTATTGTTAGTGGATATTGTCCAGTTCCTGGTACATAATGAAAATGGTGTTCCGGATTTTAGTCAAAATATCATTGCTATCTAAATTAAAAGGTCTTGGACGAGTTTCTGAGGCGTCAGTCAACTCATCCTCCTGCCTGTCCAAATTAAGTTTCGACAAGTCACAATGTTGACAGTAAGAGCGAACAATTGTAATTATAAGGGTTGCCTATTCATTAAAAATGCTAAGCTATGGATTTGTTATACAGAGTGGAAAAGGATAAGTGTGACAAATAAAAAGTTAATTGAAAATATAACTCATTCGCGGTCGAGAACATCCTATAATATACACCATGGTCCGAAATCAAACTTCTTCGAGACAATTATGACTTTTACAACGTTTTAAAAGTGTTACATCACTTTTATTGACTACTAGAAGCGATTTACTAGCTTTCCAGTTGACTTCCTGCATTTTTTGATGACGGATTCGGAAAGAGCACACCATTTTTCTGCCGAGATTTGCCATTTCCGTCACAAATGAATTATTTTCTGGGGCCTCAGCATGTCCTCCAAGTTGTGCTAATCGGGGATTATTATTTTTCAAAAAAAATTCAGCCCCCACTTATTCACACTAAATCTACCCCTATCGACTGACTTCCCATGGGTCAGAAAAATAACTTTGATGTGTCCCTTTCAAAATTACTCCTGATATTTTTTATAAGGGCTTTGCTAAGCAAATGACCATTTTTTAAGAAAAAAGAGTCATTTTTCTCTTCAACATCTCTTGTTTGACCTGCAAATCTTGAACAAACTCTGCGATTTTCATCATGCTAAAATCTTAAACCCTCACCTACAGTTTTCTTTAGATGAGAACTGTCTGTGTACCGAAATATCAAAAAATGTCACTCCAGCAACTGGCAGACGGTTTAGATTGCATTTGTAGTGGAACAACATCCCACTAATAATGGGGAATTTGCACATTTTTCAAAAGTTGGTGTTGCTTAAAGAGGGCTCTTCCACAAGTGTATTGCTCACATTAAACTTTGAAATCAGTCAGGGATGCTTTTTTAGGGAATTTAATTTAGTTCGATTACGTAAAAACTTACTTAATGAAATGGATGATGCGGGGAAGAAGGGGTTAGACGAGTTTAATGGGGGGACATTTTTCATGTTATTTGTAAACAAACAATTTTAGAGTTCCCTTAAATGCTTCACAAGTAAGTATTTACGTCATTTCCCCTCGCACCATCCATCCTCTTCTGAAGAACTTTGAACCTTTTTTAAAAATCTTAAAACGCACCAATCGGGTTGCAACTTCCGTTGTTATCCATCAGTTCACGGGTCAAATCACCGGTATGCTTTTCTACTCAATCTGAGATTCATGCAAGTTCCCCATTGTTTATTTTTGTTGATGATTATTACTCATCTGACTAGAGTTTTTAAACAAAATAAATAGTTCGGCTTTTGATTTTGTCTTATATAAAAATAATAATTAGCGAATCAGTTACGCTCTAAACAACGTTCGCTAAATTGGTGACACCGACATTGAAAAAGACGTGATCTGACACCACGATGTCTAGAACGGATCAAGACACATCTCTTTTCCTCGACGACGCACCACCGCTTCTGTCCCCTCCAGTCAATCAGACTCCATTACCTTCCGTTGACGTCGTCAGACACAGTGTCGCTGAACGTCTTCCCACCTTCTGGAAAGCCGACCCCGAACTTTGGTTTCTGCAAGCCGAGACCGTCTTCACTGATAACCGGATAACTAGTTCGACCCGCAAATTTCAAGAATGTGTAACCAAGTTCGACTACGACGTCCTGAAACAAATTGCCGATTTAGTTAAAAATCCTCCAACTGACCCGTACAGTCAACTCCGCAATCGTCTCATTTCGATTTATTCGGACTCAGAAAACGAGCGTGTCACAAAGCTTCTCGAAGGAGAACGAGTAGGCGATCGTAAACCCTCCCAACTGTTAAGCGAAATGCGTCATCTCGCCAACAATCACGAGAGATTCTCAAAACTTTATGACTGAAGGCTTTACCCACTCGCATGAAAGACGTACTTGTCACCGTCGATCCTTCCGATCTCGACAAATTGGCCGGAATCGCTGACCGCATGTTCGAGGCTTATGAACCAATCATCTGCACCGTCCAACCACCTCAAGAGGCAACCGACCATGCACTCTACGCTCTCGTCTCGCGTTTAATCGAAGAAGTCGCTGCTCTCAAAACAGAAATGCGTTTCCGCCGCATGTCAACCGCATCTCGTGACTCATCCCGCAGCCCGAACCGATCCCGACATCGATCACCTTCTCAAACTCGATCCAACAGCAACCTCTGTTATTACCACACACGTTTTCGCGACAAAGCAAACAAATGTCGACAGCCGTGTGCTTGGACCCGTCCGTCGCATTTCCAAAAAAACCAATGAAGGTGACGACGGTTCAGGCGGACGCCGTCACACTCAATGACAACCGCCGATTTTTTATTCAAGACAAACATTCAGGAAAACGTTTTCTCGTCAACACTGGTGCCGCTGTATCCGTATACCCCGCCGACCTCAAACATAGGAAATTGACGTCCTCGTATAATTTGTACGCTGCTAACAGTACCCAAATCCCAACCTACGGTGAACTAAAAATCACTCAACCCAAGTCAACTCAAAATCACACGACCATCCGCAGCGCTCAAAACTCCTTGTCATTCAATCCAACACTTCATCGAAACAAGTGGCAACCCTGTTACTTCTAAACTCGTCGACTAGCCCCTGAAAATTATAACAAAGTCCGACAATACTTCAATCAGTTGGTTTCCGAAGGAATTTGCCGGCCTTCGAAGTGTCCTTGGTCTAGTCCATTGCACGTCGTTTACAAAAAAAAAACGGGCGAGTTACGACCCTGTGGCGATTACCACCGTTTGAACTCCAAAACACTCCCAGATCGTTATTCAGTCCCAAACATCCTCGATTTTCAAAACAATACACGCGGCGCAAAAGTATTTTCGAAATTAGACCTCAATCGCGCCTATTACCAAATCCCCATTGCCGACACCGACATCCCAAAAACAGCTATCATCACACCCTTCGGCTTATTCGAGTTCCTCAGGATGAGCTTCGGCCTCCGAAATGCGGCGCAGACCTTTCAGCGTTTCATAGACTCGATATTTCGCGATCTGCCGTTCGTCTTCGCATACATCGACGATATTCTCGTAGCCTCGCTCAACGAGGGCACCCATAAAACGCATCTCCGCGAAGTTTTTCGTCGACTCGACACCCACGGTTTGACCGTTAACCACTCGAAATGTGTTTTCACCGCTCCCGACGTCGATTTCCTTGGCTACCACGTCACAAGTTCAGGTATAACACCAATGACCACTACTAAATTCGACGTCATCAAAACATTTCCGAAACCCCAAACAGTAAAAGAACTCCGCCGTTTCCTCGGAATGTTTAACTTTTATCGAAGATGCGTTCCAAAAGCTGCCCAACTTCAGTCTTCCCTCAACAAAATGCTCGCGGGACTAAACTCGACTCGTTCCTCCCATTCTCCAAAAACGCCACTCGTTTGGACTTCGGAAGCTGAAGAATCTTTCGAAAATTGCAAAACAGCTATCGAACACACGACTCTACTTCTTCATCCTTCATTCGACGCCGAAATTTCCCTCGCTTGTGATGCGTCCGACTCCTGCATCGGCGCCGTTTTACAACAGAAGTCAGACGACCACTGGGAACCCCTTAGTTTTTTTTCCACAGCTCTGACCTCCACACAAATACGTTATTCTGCTTACGACCGTGAATTACTCGCTGTCTATCTGGCTGTGAAGCACTTTCGCCCACTTCTCGAGGGCCGCCAATTCTCGATTTTGACCGACCACAAACCGTTGATCCAACGGTTTTCTCAAAAAGTCGACACTGCCCCTCCCCGACGAATTCGACACTTGAATTTCATCAGTCAGTTCACAACAGACATTCGTCACGTCAACGGCTCAAACAACCCAGTTGCCGACGCTCTTTCCCGAACGAATAGAACCCATCAACTGCCCCAATGGTTTGGATATTATTGCCGACAAGCAACTGAAAGACTCACAAGTTGGCTAGTTATACGACAACCCCTCTTTAAAACTTCGTTCCATTCCTTTACCGTTCGCTTCTCAATCTCTTTTGTGTGAGCATTCAACCTCACAACCTCGACCTTACGTCCCAGCTACTTGTCGCCGCGCTGTGTTCGATCGTCTTCGTGGACTCAGTCACCATGACATACGGTCTACTGGAAAAATTATCTCGGATCGTTATTTTTGGCCTGGAATGAACTGTCAAATTAACAACTGGACCCGCTCATGTCTCGCTTGCCAACGGTCAAAAATACACCGCCACACGTCGACTCCTCTCTCAACTTTTCCACCCGGCGGTCGATTTGAGCACATTCATTGTGACATAGTCGGTCCTTTATCCGTCTCGGATGGCAACCGCTACATCCTCACCATCATTGACAGAGCTACTCGCTGGCCCGAAGCACTCCCTATCCCTGAAATATCCGCCGACACAGTAGCTGCATTGATTTACTCGGGGTGGATAGCTAGTTTTGGCGTACCCATTCGCATTACAACTGATCAAGGCCGACAATTTGAAAGTCATTCATTTGCTAAATTGTCTCGTTTACTCGGCATCGAAAGATGCAGAACAACAGCGTATCACCCCCAAGCTAATGGTTGCGTTGAACGAAGGCATCGGACCCTGAAGGCATCCCTCATGGATGGCTCATCAGTCGAAATGGTCACAAGCCCTCCCCACTGTTCTTCTCGGACTTCGCTCAGCTCTGCGCGACGAAATCGGCGCTAGTTGCACACAAGCCGCTTACGGTCAACCCCTTCGTCTGCCAGGCGAATTTTTTGAACCGTCCCCGTCGTCTTCACCCACTCTAACAGCCGATTCAATTAAATCGCTCGAAGAAACAATGTCCCATTTTCGACATGCAAAATTTTGAACTTCCACCCGACCTACTTTTCGTCACAGAGACTTGGATTCGAGTGACTACGTTTTTGTCAGACAAGACCGTGTGTCACCTCCTCTCACTCCACCCAATTCTGGACCGTTTAAAGTTCTCAAACGTGGTCCGAAAACTTTCAAGATTCAACTTTCCGATCCTAGTCGCACATCAGTCGTATCGCTGGATCGCCTCAAACCAGCGCATCTCACGCAAGATGAAAACGACCGGACACCGCTATCAGTAATCGACACCTCGCATATACCTGCTCCAGTCGTACGAGCTACGCAAAAGACTCGACCGTCACACCTAGTCGAAAAGAAAGTTCGTTTTTCTAATGTCATCGACACTAGGGGGAAGTGATGTAGGGGAACAACATCCCACTAATAATTGTTTATTTTTGTTGATGATTATTACTCATCTGACTAGAGTTTAAAAAAAAATAAATAGTTCGGCTTTTGATTTTGTCTTATGAAAAAATAATAATTAGCGAATCAGTTACGCTCTAAACAACGTTCGCTAAACATTTCACTACAACGAATGTTGTTGTTTTCAGTTATTTAGCCAAAATTAACAAATAGTGTGACTCTACTTCTTTCAACCATTTCTGCTGAATAATTATCAGTTAACTTATAGTATAATGTCGAAATCCTTAGGTACCTATAGTACATAAAATGAAATGCACTCTAGTCCGACAGCCAGCTGTCATAGCGACATTGCTTTGATAATTGGTACTTGGGTAGGCGAACACATCCAGCTCCACACAAAGAAGAACATTAGATGGATTTTAAGATTTTTAGCATTCTTTATAATTGCAAGGAATCTTTAAATTTGGAGGTCAAAACAATATTTTGAAGAGAAAAATGACTCTGCATCTGCATGACGCTCAGGGTTTGACTCGTATTAAAACCAAGCACGGAATTTTCCTCAGAAGGATCAATTTAGCAGACCAAAACGAACAGCCAACATCAGAGGGCTGTCTCACCCAAAAACGAATTTCGGTGTTTTAGTAATACTAAAACCAAATTTGACGCGCTTGGATAAACAATGGCGGACTAATCAGATCTTGTAAAAATCAACTTGACGGGGTTTGCACTTTAGCAATTACAATTTTGCATGTTTGGCTATTTAAAAAAATACTAGTTCGCGTTTTTGGGTCTTTCAAAACTAAGTTTCACGATTCTGGCACTTTCAAACCAAATATCATGGGTTTAGGTTCTAGGTCGATTTGGCTCTTTCATTTTGACTTTTTCATAATCCACAATCATCTTTTAGGCCTGGCTCTTTATTAGTAGGTTTAGCTAATTCGACATAGAAAAATCAAATCATTGGATTTATGATATTTCATCCCACATTTAGAAAATTCTCGATAATTTCCGTCCAAGTGTCGTGGATATGGGTCCTTCAAACCACAATTTCGGTCGTTCAGAAATAAATTTCGTGGGGTTGGCTCTTTCAAACCCGAATTTGCTGGTTTTCACCTTTTCGGGATCCTATTGCGATATTTGTTCTTCGTATGGTTGACTCTTGCTAAACCATAAATCAATTCCATGGATACCGCTCCTCCGATTTGCCTCTTCGATGGTCATTGTCATGGCAACCCAAATTTTACGAATTTGGCTCCCTCGTAAATCAAATTTAAAGGTTTCGCTTGTACTAAATCAACTTGGCGGGTTTTGTTCTCACCAATTCTCACTAAGGTCAATTTTGATAGTTGGGTTGTCTTTAAAAAACACAATTTCGCGTAGTTGGCTGTTCATAATCCAAATTTCGTGAGTTTGGGCTCTCGGAGCCCCAAATTTCACGTAGTTCGTCTCAAAGGAAAGTTAATTTTGCGCGTTTGAGCTCTACAAAATCAAAAATTGCGGGTTTGACGGAATCCAATAGGTACTAATTATGAAGCTACATAATTTTTTTCATCACGAGCTATAGAATTGCCGTCAGGAACCCATTTCAGGCCTGAGATGGCCTATGACATTTTTTTGACTGGTCATTTACTGGTGGTTCACCAGTTTATGCATGGAAATTATGATTTCTATTGAATTGATGACCACGTGATTGAAAAATTTCAAGCATAAGGTCGTGCTCGTTTTTATTCATTTCATACGACTCAATTTTGTCGATTGAGCCTCGTTACCGATGCGAAGTAAAAATAAAACGCTCAGTAGCCCACCCACTCCGTTCATTTGGCATGAAGCCGGTGATGTACATTCATTATTCTTTCCGTAATTCACTTCCCGCTTTTATGGTGTCAAAAACGGGGCATTACACTTTGTGCCAGTTTACATTAATATCATTAATTTTAAATTGCTAGCGCAGCCTAAACTTTAATCATTTCAGCAAAGGAACAAATGTACAATTTTTTATATTTATAATGAGATGATCAAGGCTTCTTCGGTACCCTTTCTCTTCTTTTCCGCTTAGCCGTAAATTATTTTTCCCTTTTGTACTATTGCAGAATTGTTTTTTCCAGTGGCCCAGAGAAATCGTTAAGTTTTTATACCACCGGCTAATTTATTTATAACATTTTGCGTGTTGGGTTGCCAGATGGCTAAGGCTCTTCGCCCGGAGATTCGATTGGCTTGGGGGGGGGGGAGGTGGATAACACATCGACACCTGAGCGCTCAAAAGGCCCATCTGCACTATTGAACACAAGAGCCGAACTGGATTAATTGGAACAAAGGGCTAATCTGAAAGCGGTTAGATGTCCTAGCTCGGAGGGGCCAAACAACTGATGGCATTTCATGCCATCATTCAAACATTCTGGAGTGTGATGAGTCCTTTTGTTTAGTGCTTCTTGTGGTTAGAGTCTACAGTGGATTCACGAGGGGGCGCGCCCCCACCAATTGGCCATTCCAATTAGTCGAAAACACTGAAAACTTTGATCCGCGATCTGGTGATCCAAAAATGGCCAGTTCGCCTGCAAGACAGAATTATGTCTTCAAAGTTTGATTTATTAGCTCAAAGAATCGAAAATTCTTTACAAATAAAGTTCAAAGCCGTGCTGTTAAGCTCTGATATTTAGCAATCTGGCCAAAAAGAAAAAAAAACAGATTTTGACCCAACATAGCTATAATTTACGGCTTTCTCCCCACTGAAATAGGATTTCACGGATTACTGGCACTTGCAAAACCAAATTTCTCAGGTTTTGCTCATTCAAAAAGCCGATTAAGCGTATCAGCACGTAAGATCGAGCGGTCGATCACCTTAAAAAAAAGTCAACTTCACGATTTTCACGCCTTCCTAATCTAAATTTCCGCTCGGAGTCCAATTTTCTAAAACGAAATTTCGGAGGGGTTGGTCCATTTTCAAAACGAATTTCGTGGATTCGCTCGCCAAAAAGAAATAATTTCGGGTTTAGAGCCAACTCGAAGAGCCTATTTGGTGAATCTAGCATTTTCAAAAATCTTGGATCGATCAATCGCGATTGGATGGTCAAATAAGCAATTTCAATGTATATTTTAACAGTTTTCATCCCATGTGGGTTATTGGGAAGCAAAATTGGCAATTTTTTTGGTCAAATATATTGTTTATTGGGGGGACAAAATCCTCTAAAATCTTATACGAATGTTCGGGCTAACTTTCCGGTTAATTTTCAGCAAGTTCCTATTTTGCGGGAGGGATTCGTTAACGTTTTAAATGGAGCGAAATATTTTTTGGGCGTGGCCAGAGACTGGAGATCGGGTCCCAGGCCCAGAGACTTCGGGCGAAATCCCGAGATCTGGCAACCCTAACAGCATGCTATGATGTTATTTTCGTTAATAGGTACCATTTCAGTTTGCTAGTGAAACCAAAGGCGAAATCAGTGAGTTTGGAACTCCACCAGAAATATAAAAATCACCTTGGCGACCACCTATAGTTTATTGCCTCCAAAATCAACTCACCTGTTAGCCAAAATATAAACATATCAAATATCTGGCAAAAAAATGTAACAAACTTCTCTGAACACTCGCATCGAGCGCCATTCGCTCGATTCGATCGCATCAAACTCAGTTAATTTTGTTTTTTGTTTTACTTTTAGTTGAGAGTCGTGAATAAAATAGCATAATTGATTGAAACAGCCATTATCGAGCAGCAGTTGTGGGCCGCTTTCCACATAGAGCCCAACTTATTCATATTGAAATTTCACAGGACGTTTAAGGAAGATCATAGGTAGGAGTGAACTTCACGTGAAATTGCAATGGATATCGTGAGTTATTTTTACTTGTAATGTTTTGCGATTTATACGGAAAAGGGAAAATGGCTTTGCGATATTAGTTGATTGATGATTCTTTCTGGCCAACCGAGCAACCCATAGAAGAACGGTATAATTAAAACCGTTGAAATTAATCAGACCTCAGCTACTAACAGCTGCGGTGACGAATATTAATTTAAGTTGATTTAAAATGGCGTGAGACAGTGAAACTATAGCGTGTGGCAAGGATATGTGGAAAGAGTGAGCAGGGCCCGGAAACTGTGATTGAATTTAAAGTAAACACCTGCCCGAAAGTTTCACTCAAATTGATTTTTCACCTCCTCGAATTATTCATTTTAGGGGCAACATTAATTGTACATTTGATCAGACGGGCTGACTTCAGACTTACCTAATTATAAAGTTTTCGACGAGCTGAAACGTTCATCCCCCCGGCTTATTAAGAACCCCTCCCCCTCACCTTCAAGCACTTCACCCCCAGGGCTAAATATTTTACGCCGACTGCACACCAAGGGGTGGGGGCAGTGATGCTTATGATTTTACACCAGAATACTTGTATAAAGAATAGAGATGAGCTGAGCCCAGTAAGATTCGCGTTTTTTCAGCGAAAAATTTTGTGTGACTAAATTATATTTAATCTCAGAACCAGCCATTTTACCACAGAAATGGCTATATTACCGCTAACAAGGGGATCTAATATCCAAAGAATGGCGATTTTATCTCAAAACTGATGATTTCTTGTAAGATACGTTCACAAACTTTATGTTTTCGTTGTGTAGTGTGCATGTAACCTATCAAGTTGCCTTTTTTCTAGGGAGTACATTTGCTCCACACAACGCAAACATAGGGCGTGAACGAGGGGTGTTAAGTGGTTTGTCTCAGTTTTAGCCGTGAATAAGCGCTTTTCTTAATTTTTACAGCGATTGTAAGCACTTTTTCTCAATTTTAGCCGCGTCAATCACGGCGTTTACTCAAATTTTCTCAATCCGCGAATTGGAGTATTTCTGCATTTAATATGTAATTGAACGTAGATGATCCTATCTACGGACATTTGAGGGATAACTCTCCTCCTCACCGCACCGCCCTTAGTCACAACTGAATTTCGCTCTTTGCGTGGACTCCCTGGGCAGCTCAGATGGGAAACTAGCCGCGAAACTAGGAAGTCATGGGTTCAATATTCGGGAGCAATTTTTTCTCGGAACTCAAAATAAGTAAGGAAAAGTAAGTATTTAATTTAAACATTAATTTCTTTAGTTTCAGCCTCCCCACTCCCTCAAATTCACAGTTGTGACTATTGGCGATTCAGATTAACCAAATGCGCTCTGGTGGCGGTCCCACCGAAGTAGGAAGAGCGGTAGACTCTCCTTGGGCTCTTATGAGAAAACGCAGTTTTTGTTCTTTTTTATGAGTTTTCAGGATTTTTAAAGTTCATTTCTTTGAAATATTAGTTGGTATTACTACTTTCTATTAACAATAAACTCATCATCGAGGAATAATTGAGATAAAATGAAAGAACGCGCGGTGGGAAAATGATGGCGTTTTCCATTTACCGAGAATTTCGCACTTCGAGGGAGATTTTTCCTTCCGTCCTTGATGAAGGATGGAAAAATCCCCCTACCCTATGCAGAATATTGTGCAAATAAAAAACGCAATAAGCTTTCAAATATCTCAGCGAACTTCTATGAAATTTTTAGTAGAGTCACATTAGAGACTTTTTGAGACTCAAATGCCTTGTTTGAACTGAATATGCAGGAACAAGCCGGATTCTGGATAAGTGCTAGTTGTTTAGCTAAGTGGTTGAGTTTTCGAGTAAAATTAGCCCATTAAAAGACGCAATTTCAGTTTACCCTATTCGGCAAAGAAAGCGAATTTCACCCCAGAAACTGACTGTGCTCACATAAAAAGGGGGCAATATTCCACGAAGAACTTCCACTTTTGCCGGTTAAACGATCGCTGTAGCTTCTAATGGATAAAAACTGTCAATTCTTGAATTAGCGATTTGTCTCCATTTTAGCCGCGAATTAGCGATTTATCTCCATTTCAGCCGTGTATTAGCGGTTTTCCTTGCAAAGAATTTGTGTTTTTCCTGATTTGAGCCGCTAATAAGCGATGGGATTTACCCATGAATTAGCGCTAAATCTTCTAATTTTAGCCGCGAAGTTGTCTCTCAAGAAACCGCGACTTGCCATTTGCTCTATTCATTCTGTGAAATAGCAAAAGTTTTCAATTTAACGCCATAAACATTCATTTTTCTTGACTTCACCCGCAAATTGCGTTTTCCATCATCTTAGCAGCTAATTAGGGATTTCTCTACGTTTCATCAACGAATTAAAAGTTCCCCCAATTTTCTCCGCAAACTACCTAACGCTTTTTCTGAAATTTGGCCGCGGATTAGCGATTTTTTTTTTTTCACTTTCTGGCACGAAGTTACGATCAGAAGCCGCGAATTGACGTTTTCTCTATTTAATCAGCGAATTAGTCAATTTTATCGATAAATTAGCAAGTTTTCTCCATTTTAGCCGCGACTTGACGATTTTTTTAATTTTTGCGATTTTTCACCCTTTTAGCCGTGAATTATAGCGATTTATCTGAATTTTGCAGAGAATTCGTGTTTCTCTTTATTTCTGCCACTAATTAGCGATTTTTCTCAATTGCATGCATGAATTAGCGACTTTTCTTAATTTTAGCCCCGGATTAGCGATTTGTTTCGCTTGATTTTAGCTATATGAATGAGCGTTTTTTCGCAGTTTGAGCCACAAACTTGCGTTCTGAATAAGCCGAGAATTCATGTTTTCGTAATTTTAGGAGTGAATTAGCGCTTTTTCTCATTCGCGAATTATTGATTTTTCACGATTTTATCCGTTGATTTTTGACGATTTGATCCGCGTGTTTCGTAGTTTTAAACGCAAATGACTGTAATTTACACGTTATCCGCGATTTTAGAGCTTTTTCTCAATTTTTGCCGTGAAGTTTTCTTAACTTTATCCGTGATTTAGCACTTTTTCTTGTTTGTGGCCGTGAATCAGTTATTTATTATTTTTTTCAATAATTTCATCTGTTGATTAGCCATTTATCTCAATTTCAGCCCCAAATTAGCGTTATTTTCCATTTTGGTCTGAATTAAGTGAGGGATTGGCCGCCCACCGTACGAGGCCACCGTATTTCTACGAGGAGGCGCGAATTGTAGCGATTTCCATTTCCACAAAAATCCGAGGGGCGCCAAAATCCAACATTAAAGATGACTATTTTGTATGCCATGGGCGGGCCATTGTGAAAGGCTCAGCTGAGTCAGCGGGCCACTTTTTGGCCCGCGAGCGCCCTCGGTTGGCCACCCCTGCACTTTCATCAACGGTGGCCTAAGCCTTGCGGCGTCCTCTATTTGGCCGCATATACAATATTTGGTGCATAACTCCACGTCCCCTTCTTTGAAGCTCCTTATTGATGAGACCGTGCATTTATCACATAGGCGTGCATTTATCACATAGGCAACATTATGAGACAACAAAAAGAGATAATGACTACGCGTACTGTCCATTATAGGTACAAATTAGGATACTAAATTCACTACGTTCCCGAAATGTAATTCTTTGAAAGCAGGTCGTAGAAGGTCGATCGAAGAAAGGTCGTAACCGCAAATCATATTTCAATCAAGTGTGGCAATAGTTCAGACGGAAAACATTGTGAACTCCTTAAAAACTGCAAAAACACATTATTTAGCCCTTACTTTGGTGGTAAGAGTAGGGCTCTTTTCCGCCATTGCACCACGACGCTAGCGCTGCAAGTGATAATCTGAATCGCCAATAGCGGTGCGGTGAGGAGGGGAGTAATCCCTTAAATGTCCGTAGATAGGGCCATCTAAGCTCAATTATTCAATTAATTGTCGGAGACATTAGGAAAAAATGTTATTACGTATAGTCCAGGAAGCAGGTTTCATTAAGGGGTGGTTTCAGGAAAAAACTCCGAGACTTAAGGTTTTTGGACTGATTCTAATGCTCTCAGGTGCGCTTAATCGGAATTTCAACTTTGCCCAACGTTACGACTCCGGCAACATGCTGAAATTTGATGCAATTTGTGAATTTTTGGTACTTTTTTTTCAGTTTTTTGCAGTTATAACTCCGTAATGAAGCATTTTACGGAAAATTTTACCCTCTCATTTATTGAAAAGCATTGAATTCTGCATCGAATAGTTTTTTCTTATGTGACAATTGACCCAGCCGTTTCACCGGTATTGACTTTTTTAAAATGGTAATTTTTAGACTAAGGCAGCTGCAACTTAAAAACGGCTGTTCCAATCGAAAAGTATCAAGAAATCAAAGTTTTAAGAATTGAATTTTACGTAGTAAGTGAAAAGCAATGAGACATACCATGGTATCAGTTATGCGACAAAAAACGCGAAAAAAGGCAGCCCAGAAATAACGTTTTTCTGCAAATTTTTGCCAGTAGCTCGAGAACTAGTAGTCCAATTGTTTTCTGTAAAAAACAATATGAAAGCTGATTGAATTTTCTATCAGACCCTACGACATGAAATTCCATTTGAATATTAAAGTAAGACGTAAGTAACGTCAAACAATTTGATATTTGCTACAAAAAAAAAAAAATGTTGTTGTCTCATTTTGGCCTATAGCTCAAAAAGTATCAAAAGGGGGGCATACACGAGCAGATATCTGTGGCAAATTTCATGTTTTTGACAGATATCGGTGGTGAAAATTTGCTCGTTAGTGGGCAAGAAATGACGACAGATCAACCGTGATCGGCCAACCGATATCGGTGGAACAAACGAAAATTTGGGCTAAAAAAAACGCAAATTTAGGCTAAACAAACGTAAACAAACGAAGTTCTGTCCGAATATGTAGACGAAACAAACGATTGGGTTCATGTGTGCCGTTGCATGAAGTTGGCGGCACACATGATGTATTTTCTTATAAATACATGTTTTACTGAGCTAAACAAACGAAAATTTGAGCTAAACAAACGTAAACAAAAGAAGTTGTGTCTGAATATGTAGCGAAACAAACGATTGGGTTCATGTATGCCGTTGCGTGAAGTTGGCGGCACACATGATGTACTTTCTTAAAAATACATGTTTTGCTAGGCTAAACAAATGAAAATTTGGGCTAAACAAACGTAAATTTGGGTTAAACAAACGCAAAAAACGAAGTTCCGTCCAAAAATGTTACGAAACAAACGATTGGGGTCATGTGTGCCGTTGCGTGAAGTTGGCAGAACACATGATGTATTTTCTTATAAATACATGTTTTACTGGGCTAAACAAACAAAAATTTGAGCTAAACAAACGTAAACAAAAGAAGTTATGTCTGAATATGTAGCGAAACAAACTATTTGGGTCATGTGTGCCGTTGCGTGAAGTTGGCGGCACACATTTTGTTTTTTAAAAAAATGTATTTTGCAGGGCTAAACAAACGAAAATTTGGTCTAAACAAACGTAAACAAACGAAGGTGTGTCTGAATTTGTAGCGAAACAAACGATTGGGTTCATGTGTGCCGTTGCGTGAAGTTGGCGGCACACATTTTGTTTTTTAAAAAATTGTATTTTGCAGGGCTAAACAAACGAAAATTTGGGCTAAACAAACGTAAACAAACAGTAAACCAACGAATGGCGCCTATTTCGTCGTGTTTAGTGATATGTGTGCCGCCAGGTTCACGTGCATCTTTTATTCTAGGCGGGAATTTAGGAGATTTTCTCATATTTACTAGCGAATTAGGTGGTTTTTCTTAATTTTAGCTGTGAATTAGCGATTTTCTTACTTTATCTGGCGTGAAATAGCGATTTTTACTTCCATGTTCCCTTCGGGAACGGAAGTGTGGTGTTCGTGAAGAAAATCGAGTCCGAGCTGACAACACATTCATAATTTATAACCACAGAAAAGTTGAAAAAAGTGGTTTTTGGCACGCCGGCGGTCTGTCGGTCTGTCGCCTATTTTTCGATAAACTGCAGGAAAAGAAAACCTGGCTATTTATTGGTATGAAAAGCACAAATCTGGCTTTTGTTTTGAGAAAAAATTATTTATCTGGCATGTTCTTATCGTACCGAAATTTCGTTTTTAGACATAACTTGAAAAAAAGTGATTTCAAAATGTTTTAAATATTTTTTTAGAATTCCTCGTGAAATTTCCTTGAAAATGCAACTTTTTATGTAGCCAAAATCGTCGTTTTTCGCGCTAAAGGACCAGTAGCAAAATGACGGTCGAAATTGAAAAAAAGGGCCGCGATAATCTGTTTGTATCTTAATTGCAAATAAAGTACAAAAAAAAAAAAACTGAGATTAAGAGAAAATTGTGGGAGGAGTAGGATTTGGCGTGACAGCGTCAAAAATAATTTGCCACAGAATTACATGGAAATCTAAATCTAGTTGCTTCTTGGTATGGAAAACGCAAATATGACATTTGTTTTGAAAGTAAATCGTTTCCCAGGCATGTTCTCCATGTAGCGGAATATTATTTTCGGTATTAACTTCAAAACATTTTTCTGGAATTTTGTAGCTACTTTGTTCAGATTTCTCGTACAATTTCCATGCGAATTGACTACAACGTTGCCGAAAACAAACCCCTTTCATTTCCATGTTCTCTAATGGCATTTTTTTTGCCATCTTGTATTTATAGGTCAGAAGTGTTTGAGAAAAAAAAAAATGCCAACTCTGAAAACTCGTACAAATTTGTTGGCAGCCCAAAAACATAAAATTTTCAGCACTTCTTTTAGTTTCTTCTAAATATCCCGAAAATGAGTTACTTTCGAGGGTAATCTTCACTCATAAATTTTGTTGAGCGATAAATTTCCAACAAATTTTGTATGTAAGGTAGTTTTCCACGATGGATATGGAACAAGCTGCAGCCTTTCGAATTAGTTGTTCCAAAATGGTCAAAGGTCCTAAAATCGCCTGTTTTCGACTAAGTATTGCATTTTGGATTGTTTTCTATTTTGTGATTTTTTGGTATGAAAGAACGAAGACAAATGATTGAAGGAGGATTGAAAATTGAGTGACGATTGATGGTTATAGTCGTTGATGGATAAGGGTCGGTAATTGAAGATCAGTCGATGTGGGCTGAGGGTTGATTATTGACTATGTGCGACGAAGAATTTTGGAATTAGGGTTATGGAAATTTTGGCGTTTGAAGTTTGAGAAATGAAGACTGTGTGATTGATGATTCAGGGATTGTGCGGAGGACCACACGATACTTCCATGTTCCCGTTTTTGGCGTTCATCACTAATGCATACAAAAAAATAAATAAATAAACAAGAAAACTTCCATGGCCGTATCAATTTTTTCAGTGCTCCGACCCCTCCGATCTCATGCTGGCTAAAGGGTAACATGGGCGCTCGAGTTTCATTTTGCATTTTTTGACTAAAGCGCCTATGTTACCTTTTAACCAGCATGAAATCGGAGAGGTCGGAGCACTGACAAAATTGATACGGCCATGGATGTTTTCTTGTTATTTTTGTTTGTGTGTGTTTGTGTGCATTATTGATGAACGCCAAAAACGGGAACATGGAAGTATCGTGTGGTCCTCCACACATTCTCTGAATCATCAATCACGCAGTCTTCATTCCTCAAACACCAAAATTTCCATAGCCCTAATTCTCTTTTTTCAATTTCAGTCCTGTTGTTGGTACGAGAGATCACGAGTTGGTAGTGATGCACGAGTCTCGGTCTCGTCTCGGTTTTGAACGTCGAGACCGAGACCGAGACGAGAACATAATTTCTGGAGCGAGACTCCGAAACCGATACCAAGTTTTCTGGTCTCGAGCCGAGACCGCTATTTTCGAGACGAGACCGAGACTGGTCTCGGTCTCGGAATTCAAAGAATGAAAAAATGATGGCTCATTTATGAATACAGAACATTTTAACAATGAAATGACCTTGTTTCGTGCCGAGACGGCTATTGTGTTACGGGCCTCCGGGTCGTGGTGGGTCTAAGGGGTGGACATATCCCCCCCCCCCAACAAACAAAATGAATAAAATAATGGGGAAAAAAGTTACTTTTTGTAAAATTATCACAGAAAACACGCACATTTCTTCTTCTTTCACGAATTATACATGATGGTTTTCTCACGATCAGGGAGGGAAGTGATACTTCCCCTTTAGGGGTTGAATCGGTCCGGTCCGGTCTGGTCTTTCGATAAAGACCGGACCGGACTGAAAAGGAACGATTTTATTTTGAGTCATAAATAAAATATCGCTGGAAAACGTACACGAAATAATAATTCGAAACGAATTATATAAAAGTGATAATCTTTGGCTCAAAAGCTATAATGTATGCATTTTGTGGGCTATTCAGCCCAAACCTGCTTCACATTTAAAAGGAAGAAATTTACAGCACGTTCACATCCGATACAAAAGTGGGGGTAACAACGGCACTGCCCCTAACAGGCCAGTAGAGCCAGTCAAATCGGTTTTCGATACCCCCCCCCCCTTTAAAAGGCCTCCGATCGAGCCGTACTAGGCTCTCCCGAGTCCGGGCCCCAAGCGGGTATGGTGTATGGGCCGAAAGGCTTTTGGCACCTTCGGAGTCGGGAGACCGTCCGAGCCCTCAAAAAAAAAAAAAAAAAAAAAAAAAAGGTCTCCGATCCGCCCTTTGATGTTTGGGCAGGTCACGGTGTTCCATTTAAACAAACTCGAGGCACGCAGTTCCAGCACGAAACGGATTCACACGCAAATTTTCTGTTTTTCTCTATGCGCCATTTAAGGACCGACCGGTCAGGTCCGGTCCGGGCTGAAGACTGGAACCCCTTTTCCCATTCCAGGTACCTCAGCAGGGAAGTTAATTTTTACTTGAAGAGATGAGCTAGGTGAAAAAAGTATTTTTTTTTTTCACTCACTAGTGAAGGAAAGTATCGCAGAATGTCAATAATTTCACATTTCCCTCGCAAGCGAAGGAAACAGGAAGATTTCACTCACTAGTGAAGGAAAGTGAAAAAAAAGTTCTGTACTCAATTAGCGTACCCTTGCCTCCGAACACTTGCAGGAAAGACAATTAAATCTGTTGGTCGTACGAAAAATAATGTCCACAACTCGTAAGGAAGAAGCTTTCACTCCGCTCGTTGTTTTTAGCTCACTCGGCTTTGCCTCGCCAGCCAAACAAAGTACTCGCAAGTAAAGTGGCACTTACGTGTCTCGTTATATGTATGATACAATTTTTTTTTTTTAAACAGCTGATTGTTTTAGAGCCTAGGGAATAAAACACTCGCTTTATCGCCGTGGCCCAAAAAATCAGCCCATGTTTTAATAAAAAAATGCTGTACATAACGCGTCAAAAAAGTGATTTTGTGGTCTCGAGAAAAGGCCAGGCTCGGCTGCGCCTCGCCCGTCCGATTTTTTTTTCACGGCCTCCAAAAAATCGCTTTCTTGCCCAGGCGTATAATCTACTATTCCTAAGATCATTCTTAAAGAAGTTTTTAAGCAGATGTTCATCGTGCGTAAAGACCTACTTTACACACGCCGTGTGGTAAAGAGTTCACGGTAAAAGAGTTCTCTCTTTACCGCACAGCGCGTTTAAAGTGGGTCTTTAAGCACGATGAACGGTGGGTGAAGGGTGAGTGGAACCGTGGAAATTATATCCTAAAAAGGTCAAAGTCAGGTGATTATGATGGTGAGTTGGTAGAAGAATTGAGGCAGGGAAGCCCGCTTTCATCTTACGCGCTTCTTTTGTTTCTTCTTTTTTATTTCTCTGAAATGAAGTTGTGTGGCAAATCGGAGACTCTGGCGGAACCGTTAAATTAAATAATTATGAACCTAATTGGCTTTAAAAGGCTTTGTACGATCGAAGGAAAAAAAAAAACCGTATAATCGCACTACAAACTCTACCGATGAAGGCACTCGACTTCGTCTCGTGTCACAAACATCGTGCCTCGTTTGTTAAAAGCTCCTTTATGCCTACGTAACGTAATAAAAAAAAAGGTTAGGGTTCCCGGGGGGCCAGTCAAATACATTGCAACCTATGGGTGTCCGCGCACTAGGCAGCAAAGATTTCTAGACTGGGGCAGACACTAAAACTAGCCCAACTGCACAGCAGCCGCGGCCAGGCTGATTAGTGCAAGGGAACCCTAATTTTGCGTTTGAAACTTCCCTGGGCCGCTATCATCAAACTCGACACCGCTTTTATTTTTTTTAAACTAACATTGCCAGTTGAAGCATGAGAAGTAGTGTCTGATGTATGAGGGGGGGGGGGATTGTGCACCTCTGCCTCGTCGTGTCTGAGAAGGGAAGTCTCTTGCTTGAACTAAATGAGTTGGCATCTGCGAGATTTTGAGTTGATCTCGTTGAATTTCCAACTGTTCCCCTTTCACGTTCTCAGTGTGACGATTGTTTTAAAGGCACGATTCTATTTTGGGGCAATCACAAAGCTCTTTGGTCATTAACCAATAGTGTATCACTTATCTCCCTTCGTGCCACGAGCCACCAAACATCACCACTGATGCACTACTGGCTGCATCCCCCGTAATTCCGCCACTGGTTCGATGAGTAAACTCAATTATGTTATTCCAACCTTTTTCTATTTATTTTTTTATTGTTCCTAACTAGTTTTTTATTAATAAGGCGGAAAAGAGAGTTTTATAATAATTTCAAATTATGATTCATCCGAGTAAGTCCTTGATGGATTATTCTTTCCATTATTGTGAACTCACGCACGATGAGCTTCCAATTAGTTTTTTTTTGCATGTTTCAAATTGAGTAAGGTTGACAAAATTTACTGTAGCTTTATTTGTCAACTGTTTTAGTGCTGACATATAAAAGCGCCCTAGTTGAACTCGGAGTAGGGTGGGACGTGGATCGGGGAGGAAAAATTAGTGGAATAAAATGTGTCGAGAGCGATGACATGTGATGGCTTATGGAGTATAACTCAGTGACACACGGCAAATGTGGGGATCGCGCGTTTTTTTTTTATAAAATGATAAAATGGAATAAAGCGTGTTGTCCAATTTGGACAGTAGGTATATGGGCGGGTCACACAGATGAAGGGCCTGCGAGTCGACTGGATAAATTCACTCTTGTACTTTATAGGCGGGTCACTGCCCGTGAGCGAGCGGGCGGAGTTGGCCCGTGAGCGATAGACTGAGCTTGTATAGTCCTGGCTTGTTAAAATTTTATAATTCATATCAAGTAGATGTACGCGAGTCTAAAGAAAGCAAGCTTTTAAAAGAACCCCGAATGTTCAAGAAGGGGGGATTCTACAGCGTACAATTTCAACCTTTCCCTTTTGTGCGAAAACTCGTGAGTTCATTAAAATTGGATAATTAAGGTACATATAAAGCAAAGTTTGCAACTGAAGAATAACTGAAACGCTCCACTTGTTAATACAAAAAAGAAAAAAATTACAAACAAAGGCTGACCACCATAAACCTTCTCACCCTTTTTGTCCCAAAAAGGAAAATATGAAAGGGGCTCCGCCCAAACTATTTAATGTTTAATGCTAAACATTAACAATTCACGTTAACTGCAGTTTGATTGGGCTTCAAATTATAAATTCAACCACCCACGACTCCCACGATTTGCCTCAGCCATGGCAATTGAAGAGATTTACGAGTCCTGATGGTTCTCGATTAGCCTATCATGCTGTGAAAGGCAATATCTCACAACAAATAAACTATTTAAAACAATTAAAATCCAAACTGAAAGTAAACTTTTTGAATTTCAATAGATGGTCGTAATCCACCAGTGCAGGCCTATAACCAGTCCATTAGTGAAGATAAAATAATTTCGATTTTCACCGTGATGTTGCAATGCCTGAAGTTTGTGCCTGTTGATCGCCATCGACGTGCGGTTGAAACCGACGGAACTTGTAAACTCGTGACCCTCGGATTTTTAAATCTGAAGGATCAGCCCGGTTGAGGGCACTTAGCGTTCGGCTTGTGTCTCTCGGGTTTTGTTTGTTCGTGTAAAGTCTTTGAATACACATACGGAAACAGAAAATTGTTCTTCACTATGCATACCGTTACTATACAATTTACTGAATTCAAGCTGGAACATTGGTTTTTCGAGTGACCCAAACGTGCGAAATTGGCTTTCACGATGAGTTAAAACCCACTAATTTTTTTTTATACAGTGCCAGAACGTGCAACATTTGATTTCAAAGGAAGCCGAACGCTCGAAATTTGGATTTTGAGAGAGTCAAACTAGCGAAATGAGGTTTTAGAACAGCCAAACCCATGACGTTGGGTTTCTGAAGAGTCAAAACCACCAAATGTCTTCGCGATTCATTCGACTTTTGAAGACGCCAAACCCGTTAAATTGGTTTTGCGAGAGAGCCAAAATCACGAAATCATGGTTTTCAAAAAGAAATACCATAAAATTTAGTTTTTTGGATGAGCCAACCCAAGATGTTGGTTTTAGAAGGAGTCAAAGTCCTGCGAAATGATTTTTAAAATCGAGTTTTCGGTAGTGCAATCGGTTTTTCGCTACGAGCGAAATTAACTTTTTTTTCTCTTTCTTTTCTTGGAAGAGAGAGAGAGAGTATTGAAATAATAAGGGTTTTAAGAAGCAAAGAAAACGCTTTTTTTTCTTTTTTTTTTCGTTGCAATAGTTGAGCCCATGAACTATTTATTTTGTATAACCAGGCCGACCCTACAAATTTTTCAGTCTTCTTGGCTTAAATGCGATGGTTCCCGGCGTTTTGATGACCCCGTTCGGGTGAAATTTTGTAATTTTCGGTCAAAATAATCAGAAGGTCTTACGAATTTATTACGAGGTTCACCATCCCTTGACAATCCGGGTTCACACTTCAAACCCTTCCCTCTGAAAAGGTCAACTTCGCCCAATAAACTGCCAATTTTGTGGTGTATGTCCTGAAAACTGGCGATTGTATAGCTTATACAGTCAATTCCTCTACTACAACCAGTCAATTTCATAGTTCGAAACTGGCAATGTAGTCCCGGAAAATGTCAGTTTCGTTTATGGCGGTGTTGATTTCGTTGTTGATAGAGTTTTGGTTCGTAGAATCGTTGAAATTTTGTTCTACAGCACTATCGAATTGTGGAGTTACTTAAACGGGTCATTTTGTTGTTGAAACTGCCAATTTTGTCCTAGAAACGGGTAATTTTGTCACACAATACCTACGATAACCAAAGGGGGCAGACATTGGCAGTTGTCTTCCGATAGCCTTGAAAGCGATTTCGAAACAGATTTTGTCTCAAATCGCAGGTCCGACTCACTAGAAATCCAAGTTATCGGATTTCACTCTTGATTCCCAACTGAAAGTGATGTAGAATATTCAATTGCACTAAAAATATAGAAAATTAAATTTTCAAGTTTTGACAAAAAGCTCTTGTCAACAGCTAAAACCGATGATACTATGCGCTAATTTACAGCTAAGATTGAGGATTGAGGTGATTCACGGCTGGAGAAATAATCCAACGCTAAAATTGGGAAAATAATTCGCGGCTAAAATGAGATTCAGCGCTTATTCACACAACAAAAGTAGAGAAAAAGTGCTAGTGTGAAGCTAAAATAGAAAAAAAAAAACTAATTCACGCAGATGTATTTGTTAATTCCGCTTGTTCTACTCCTTATACAACCGCTAATTCCCGGCTGAAATTGAGAAAATGCGTTAATTAGCGGTTAATGTTACAAAAAGCGCTCATTCGGAGATAAAATTGAAAAAAAAAAAAAAAAAACGCCAGTTCATGGATACCGCACGACCAGGGGTGGGCAAAATACTTTGAAAATGTATTTTAAATACAAAGCCCAAAATACTTTCAAAAATGTATTTTAAATACTGAAATACAAATACTTTTTGAATTGTATTTTGAATAAAATACAAATACAATTTAAAATACTTTTCAAAAATTCGATTTCGATGGCTGATAGTTCGAAAAACACGAAAAATAAATAATTCAAAAATATCAGGTCCTTCAATAGACAAGTTGACAAAATGTAGCAGCGTGAAATGAGCGTGAAATGGCGCTGCTACTTGCTAGTATTTAGTACCGAACCGGCGAGCACTGGTGGATCGTGAGCTGAAAACGAGGTGAGGTCACTGGTGGACCTATATCGGGGCCCGGGGCGGAAATCTTCAAGAGGCCCCTGAAAGTCTCTAACCATACATAAAACCTCTATTGGTAACCTCTAAGGCCTTTTCCTAATTTTAGCCATGGCTATTTCCAAAGTCTATCCGCTAAACAGCGCTTATGCCAAGTTTAAACTGCGAATTTCTCCATTTTAGCCGCGAAAGAGTGCTTTTTGTCAACTTTAACAGCAAATTAGCGCTTTTCGCCGCAGATTAGCAACTGATTAGCGGGGTAATCCCCCCCCCCATATAAATATGCGCTTTTCCCCAACTTTAGCAGCAAAGTAGATTTTGTATCCTGTGAATCAGCGATGTTTCTTTAACTTTCCTCGAGATGGCGTTTTCCACAATTTTAGCTGCAAATTAGCGATTTTTTCTAGCGGTTTACTCAGTATGAGCTGAAAATTACTCAATTAGCCGTAAAATTCTCGAAATGTTTACCAATGTTTAATTAGCATTTTTTGCTCACCGTAACCATACACTGCGGAATAGCGATTTCGTCTCAGTTTTAGCCGCGAATTTGCGAGTTTTTCACTCATAGCCATAAATTAGCGCTTTTTCTCAATTTTAGCCTCAAAGTCTCCCGAGGAAGCCGCGAATTAATGTATTTCCAACTTTTGACGCAAATTTAAATTTGTCTCAATTTTAGCCGTAAATTAGCGCTTTTTCCTACATTTTTGCAGTGCAGTAGCTATTTCTAGCCCGTGTATTGGCGAATTTTGTTCATTTTCACTGCAAATCGGCAATTCTTCCATTTTTGACAGTGAATTAGCACTTTTTGTTTCAATTTAGGCTGAAAATTAACTTTTCTCTTTATTCTAGCCAGAATAATTACTGATTTTCTCTATATTAGCCGCAAATTGGAGGGTTCTTTTACATTTTGGCATCGCATTAGTAATTTTTTTTCAATTTTAATTTTATGTAGAATTCATCTCAGTTCTATCCGTGAATCAGTGTTTTTTCTTTTACTTATAACCATGAATTTGCCGTTTACCTAAATTTTAGCCACAAAGTTGTCGTCAGAAGGCGGTATTAGAAATTCCAACACACTATCCGCGATTATTTTCCTCAATTTTAGCCGTAAATTCGCGTTTTTTTCAACTTTAGCTTCTTTGAAGCGTTTCTAATCTGTGAATTTGCGAATTACCTTAATTTTTCAGCCATGAATTCGTAATTTCCTCAAATTTTAGCCGGGAATAACACTTTTTCCCAATTTGAGCTGAAAACGAGAGTTTTCATTTATTTATGACAGGCTAATTATAGTTAATTTTTCAATGTTAGCTGGTTTTCTTTTACACTTCAGTCCCACGTTGGCATTTTTCCTTCAATTTTTGCTATGGATTAGCGTTTATTGTTTAGTTTTAACCTCGAACAGAAGCTACGCATTTCCGTTTTGTCAATTTTTCAAGGTTTAGAGACTTTGTGGGTCGCGCTCTCTTCGGTATACAAAATAACGGCCAACGAAAAATTTTTAAGATCTTTTTTAAAGATCTTTTTTATAACGACAATGAAAAATTGGGAAAATACGAACTCTCGATCAAACTGACTTATGTTGTTTTTTTAACATAATATTTGTAATTTTTTAAAATAAAAATTGAGGTTTGTTAGCTGTTGGCACGCTACAACTTTAACCAAATTTGGCCACGGGTTAGCGGTTTTTATCAATTTTAGCAGTGCAGTAGGGATTCTTTCGTTTGTATTGGCGATTTTCCTCCATTTTAGCCACGATTTGGCGTTTTCCTCATTTTCAGCCGCGAATTATTGATTTTTCTTCATTTCAGCTGTGAAATAGCGTTTTCTGATAATTTTGCAGCGAATTAGCACATTATCTATTCTCCTTTTTTTTATTAATAGGCGATTTTCGCCATTTGAGTTGTGAATTTGCCATTTTGATCCAGTTTAAACTCGAATTAGCGTTGTTTTTCGCAATAATTGCCACGAGTTTTGTTTACTTGTACAGCTTTGTGTACTTGTAGGCTAGGGCTCTGTATGATCCATTTTTGTGCCAAGTTTCCATCCGCTAGCATCATTTTTGCGGCAGTTGTGCTAACAAGGAATTCGGAACTTCCACCTCCCACCATGACTACCCTTCCCTCTCCACTTTTTCGAAAAATGAAAACGTCAATCGAAGGCTGTTATTGCACCGGGTTTTTGTACCAAATATGGTGTCACTAAGTTAGGTTATACTGGTGAATGGTGGCGAAGAAGTGGAAACTAAAGAACGTTGAAATTAAAAGTATTCGTATTTGTATTTGTATTTTCGTTGAGTGTGAAATACAAAATACTTTTGAAAATGTATTTCAAATACAAAGCCCAAAATACTTTCAAAGATGTATCTTAAATACAGAAATACAAATACTTTTCCAAAAGTATTTTTATACAATTACAAAATACGTATTTTGTATTTAAAATACAAACTATTTTAAATACTCAAGTATCTTGCCCACCCCTGCGCAAGACCAACATTTGACCAAAAACGCTGAAATCGGGATGGGGGGGGTGGACGTTAATTCGTGGCTTAAACTGAGACAAACAGCTAATTCCTGTTTAAAATTTAGATGATGAGCTCGCATTCGCTGCTGAAACGGTGAAAAACTATACATCTTGAATCAATTTGAGAAAGTCCGCTGATTCACGGCTAAAATTGAGGAAACGCGGTAATTCGCGTCTAAAATGAAGAAATAATTCGAGACTAAAATAGAGGAAAAGCGCCTTAGACCGAGGCAAAAATTGGGAGAAATCGCTAATAGATATAAGTTTTCGGCTGGAATTCCGAGAAAAGAGAGAGAGATTTATTGTAAAACCCCTCCAAATATAAAATCCTAGATTAACCACTGCAAGGAACCATAATAGTTACCCGATTTCATTAGCTACTTACTTGGTCCCCCCTCCCCCATACACCAATGAAATTGTAATAAGCATGAAAGCATGGTGAACAACGGTCTGATGAATTATACAGTGTAAGGGGAACAGGGTGGAGGGATGAGGGCACTTTTAGACCGCAAATTACTTCTCGATACCTTAGAGCTGCGTGTCTAGAACGGATATTCATCACCGTGAATGAGGAAACTTTAAAATAAAAATAGTTGGAAAGTTGAGAGACGGGTTGAGAGGGCTGATTTTTTTTTTTTTTACGTTCGCCGTGTTCCATGAATTTCAAATTGTTTTTCTTCCAATCGTTTTTTTTTTTTTATAAAGCGCCAACCGAAGGAATTTACATTCTCTCTAACAATTGAACGCAAATAAAAAAGCACCAAATAAACAAGCGAAACCGAAATAAAAAGGACCTTTCCGGATTTATGTTTCAGACAGCCTGTAAATAGAGGCGATATATTCAAATTAAACTTTATCCACGGGCTGTAAACGATGGGAAATGGTGGAAATATATTCACGTTCTATTATCTAAGAGCCAACATACAACAATAGAATTCCTTGCAATTTCTAAAGCTGTCCCTTTAGATAGAGATTACCAGGAGACCATTTATTTATTTGGAAAGCCATAGTATCCTCGAATTAGAGTAAGGTAGGTAGTATTCCTCGTAAGTAATTAAGGTTGCTGTTTTATCAGCTCAAAAGAAACAAATCGATTGATGCCTCACTTTAGAAGAATTGAAATAGCTGAGTGATTAAGACTTTGAAGAACCGGCTGCTGGTTTCAATGATTTTGTCTGACGTTGATAATTATTTCTTCTCATTCTGGCAATTTCTTACGAGCTTTTCAATTATTCGACTGACTTGATAGACTTGAAACAGGATTTGGAGAATGACGTTGCGTAATTATTTGGAGTTTACTCGCAAGGAATTTCGTTACGGATAGCGAGCCCAGAGAGAGGTGAAAAAAATTGGGCCTATCTTTACATTCTCATCAAAAACGTTGGGAATGTTTTAATTTCGCCTGGTAATATTTTAAAGCATAAAAATTATGTTCTCGATTTACCTTAATTCTTTGAATTTTACGTTTTCTTCTTTCTAAGATCACACACACCTTCGGGACACAATTACGACCACGGAAGCAGTATTACGAGCGTAATAAGGGGGGGGGGAGGCAAGCTGTAAACAGGGGATATACACGATGCTTCCGACTTGGTTTCACGTGATAAAATGCGGTACAGAATCGCCGTATTGCTGCCCCCCCCCTCCCCCGCCTGAGTCGGTGTATCCTCGAGACCTCGCACCAGAAACTCTCAACCCTCTTCATCGCCACCCTCATCTTCCTCCTCCTCAACATCCACCTCCTTTTATAACACGTCATTCTATTTCGACGCTGCTTCAAATGTAGACGCCTTGGTTTGGGTTTTTGAAAAAGAAAAAGAGGAAAAAAGTCAATTTAATTGTCATAATCAAGAGTTTGATCCATTCAAGTAGATGCTCATTAACGTTTAATTCCTGAGTACTATACCACTACCTCACGGCAGCACGGTCGTGCAGGTTAAACCCTGTCTATGGTGCTGACAATTAAATATATTAGGTATAAAACGTTTATTTCTGGTCCTTTACATTTCATCTCCACGTCTCAAATGACTCTTCCAAGAAAGAGAAAGCATTTCTTAGACATTGATTTTTTGGTTTGAAGTCATTTAAAATACACTCCAAGAGGTTCTTTATCTTCACATTTTAAATCCAAGCGTTGCATTCTTGGACTGTTATTGAAATCTCCTTCCATGGATATTCAAAATGATATTATCTTGTTCCAAGATGAACCACCCCTCCACCTTCCCATCATTATTCACAGTCGTCTTCCCACTTGAAATGTATTTATATCCACTCTTGCGCAAAACGGTCATAGAGTCCCGGGAGACTTTTTGTAATCTTTCAACAATAGCCGAATTGAAGGAAGAGAATAAAGGTCGCATTCAACTATTTATGACGTGTATCTACCACACTGGGAATACTGAAAATTAGCTTTGAGATTACTGGCACGTTAAAATCCTTCCCCTCGACTTTTAAATGCGTCATTATTTTTTTCTTCTTCTTCTAAATTCCAACTTGATGAGCGTGGTACGAGAAAACCTCGTAAAAACTTAAATTCCGAGACAAAAGGGAAGATAATGGGTTAGTCCTTGCACGACAACCCTTCGTTTTATATGCTTTCCCACCGCAATCTCTTACCATCCCTGGGTCCAAGCGGTCTTTAAGAAGATTAAGAGCGAAAGGCGGTCGCCCCCAAGTTATTTCAAGCACCGAGCGTTCATCTAAGTAGGTAGTCCTTTATTTATTTTTTCTAGAAAGTGGTGTACACCCTTCCTTTTCAACAAAGGTAATCTGAAGGGTTTATAAAATGTTTACAGAACAAAGGGAAGCCTTATTTTCACGATGTTTCAAAGTGCGAAAAGTTTCACTGGGAGATTTCCCGTGGGTGATATTCAACAAGAGCTGGGAATAGTTCAATATTAATTATAATCGCGAGAGCGGGAGCATGTGAAAATGGAATGCATGGGAGAGAATTAACTTATTTGGACTCATCCCATCTCCGAGTTTGAAACTTAAAATTTTGTCATTTTAAACTATAAATTTTGAATTTAATAACCGTGGGAATTTGTAGCTCTTCACACCGTGGTTTCGAGATGCCTGATGGCTCAAAATTACTGTGTGTATGCAAAGGTGAGAAGCGTGCAGCCGGTACAGCACCGGAGAGCCTTCCCAAGCGGGCACTCTCGTCCCCCCTGGGGTGTCAAGTTTCTCCCCGGCCGGAGGTTACTATAAACGTGCGCCTATTATGGAGAAGTCCCAAACTCATCGAAAGTAGCCCGGTGCTATTTGTTCCCCAACAATCCTCCTATACCAATGAAATGACTGTGGCGCTTTCAGGTGGGCAGTTGCCCTCCCCCTTACTTATAGAAACAAAAGCGAAGCCTTTGGCCCTCCACACACGGGTCGTTTCGAACCCGATGCGGAATCGAAGCGCTTGTCTTGCTCGAACTTTGTGATTTTCGCATCTGTGAAATTAGGGTGTCTAGAAAAATAAATCGTCGCTTAAGGAGCATCATGACATATCTCATTTTCCCCAACTTTTTAGGAGATGAAAAAAACAGTTCCCCCGTTTTTTATAATTATAATGAATTATAATGATGAAATTTTCAGTGAAACAACATAACTTACCAGCGACGAGATGCTCTCCTGATAACGCTCTGAGATGTGTCATGATGCCTTAACACTTAAGTTATGCAATGATGACAAAACTGGCGATTGCGGCAATCCTAGTTGGTCTTCCGCTAAACTAGTGATACTAGGCGATCCGGCGCCGAAATTCCAATAGAAATCGATGAATAACTCAATATGGCCAACAATTGAGATATGTCATGATGCTCCTTAAGCGACGAAATATTTGTTTAAATTCTTCATGTGTCTTCAAGCTTCGTTTCGCTAATTTGCAGTAATCCAAGGTGAATGATGACTGTTCCTGCATGTTATACAGGGTGATTCAGGAGGAATGTGACAAACTTTCACAGGTGATAGTACGTACCTGGACGCACAAAAAACGTCATGTAGACGCATAGCCGAAAATGCTTTGGTTACGAGATATGAGCATTTTCCTGTTTTTTCCCAGTTTCATTACTTTTTACAATAATTGTCGTGTTCACGGCTCACCGACGGAGGTTAGACAAAAAATGACGGTTGATTCGGAAAGAGGACAAAATCCTGTTCCTGAAACCACCATGAAAATCAAAAAATGTCGCTCGCGCGTGGCTATTTCAGCCATGTGAAAAGTGAAAAAAGTATTTTTTTGAAATTACCAATACATTTCACATCGGTATCAATCAGCTGCTAGTGCACGCATTGATGGGCAAAGTTGTGGAAAACTACCCAGTTCTGTGTACTTTCGAACGGTGTTCTGGTAGTTGAAGTTTGCAACCCTCTGACTTCAGCAATCAAGTTCGAATTCAAAAAAATGTAACTTGCTGTGTTAAAAGAAGCCGAATAGGCCATTGTAAACGTCCTTTCCTTAGGGTATTGTGTTTCTCCGAGCAGGCTGCCCTCAATGCTTGAAGTAAGGATTCAATTCACAACGAGGCTCACCATGTGAGCTGAGGTGGTGGATGAACAGCGTTAGGCGCGTCCACACTATGCCGATCGGTTAGGATCGCCCTGGTCGGGTCGGCACGGTATCCCTCGCACGCCTGGTTCTGCACGCCGTCCACACTCAAGAGTAGTGAGTACGGGGCGATCGGCTTCAGTGCACCACCAATATCCCTCCAGTTCAGTGGGATTTGCGTTTAGTGAAGTGTGGAATTAGTTTTCATTTATTTATTTATTCAGTTTTAAAGCAATGAGTGATAGCGAAGACATATTTGTAGCTGCGGCTGCTGTTGTGATTGGAATTGCTGCCACTGAATTCCGCAGCGTTCGCCCTCGCAGGTTTTGGGTTCGCCCCAGCATTAAAAATGGCAGAAAAAAATACAGCGCCACCACGTTCATGAGCGATTTGCTACTTGACGAAGAAGATGCTCTCAATTATGAGTACCGAAACGACGTGAGGTTCACAAATTTCTTCAGGATGAAGAGTTCGGACTTTGCAATTTTGTTAGGCATGGTGGGAGAAAAAATTGCGAAAAAAAGTACCCATCTCAGGCAGACTATTCCAGCAAGTGAACGTCTTGCGGTCACCCTGCGTTTTATTGCATCAGGAGATTCATACCATTCACTAATGTATGTGATGAAGATATCCAAACAAGCAATATCTTCCTTCGTGCCGGAAATGTGTGATGCCCTCATTGCATCCCTTCAAGATTACGTCAAGGTAAATAAGTCGTAATTATTGAAAACAAGCAACTTTTAATATTGTGTAGTATTGGTCTAAAACCACATGAATGCCCCAAAAAACGGATAATTAAAATAGCAGGAGGTCTTTAATTTTCAGTGATTGGGGGGGGGGTTCTTGAGTGTTTTTCTGTAGGAGAAGCAATGAATCAATGAAACATTCAGAGAGATCCACTTGCAACCGATGCCAGTGGAAGCAGGGACTGGGACTAATTATGCAGAAGAGCATTCAGGTGACGGCGATTGGGGTATGGAGGTGACGTACACTGAGGCGATGTACGTACCTGCGGCGTAGGCTTGTACTGAAACGCATTGTTGTATGGTCGCTGGGGGTAGTATGTAAAACGAGAAGGTTCGCTGCATTGCTCATACGACCCCATTTCCGCCTCAAATAGAGCTTGGTTGATGGCATTTTGCACAAGAAATCTGGTACGTGGGGAATCAAGCCGGTGAAGTTTTATTGCGACTTGCTCGCCGAACAATGAAAACTCATCTTTATTGTCGACTTTTCTTGCTGGAATGGATTTCATAAGATTCACTGCTTCATTTATGATAGGTGCGCCAGCAGAAGATAAAATTACACGCTTAGGCGGGTGAGATTTGAGGTTTTTCGGAGATTTGAATTCTTTCCGTTTGGAAGCTTTCGTAGGGGTTGTCGTAGGGGTTTTCGCTTCAGTCGGTTCATCTTGAGAAGTGGGATGACCGCCTTGGTTTTCTGGTGGTTGTTCCTCCTCGATTCTGTCGGTTTCCTCTCCATACGTTGATGGCTGAAATTGAAATTTTTATTTTTTAGATGCCACAGAGGGAAGAGGAATGGAATGCAATTGTCAGACAATTTGAGGAGAAGTGGAATTTTCCGCAATGCATTGGTGCCATAGACGGCAAACACATAGCTATCAAAGCTCCCATGCGATCGGGGTCTGAGTTTTTCAATTATAAGGTATTCTTCAGCATAGTGCTACTCGCTGTTGTAGATGCGAATTACAATTTCATCTACGTAAACGTGGGTTGTCAAGGAAGAATTTCCGACGGCGGAGTCTTCAACAACACATTATTCAAGAAAGGACTTGAAGAGAACACTTTAAATTTGCCTACCCCACGTCCTTTGCCGTACCGAAGTCTCCCAATTCCGTACGTTGTAGTTGCGGACGATGCTTTCCCACTCAGCCAAAATATGATGAAGCCATATTCTGGATGCAACGACAAGGGAACAAAAAAACGAATTTTCAGCTACAGGCTGAGCAGGGCTCGAAGGGTGTCCGAAAACGCATTTGGGGTACTATCAACGAGCTTTCGTGTCTTCAGATCTCCCATGGAGTTGGAACCTGAAGCAGCTACAAAAGTGACCATGGCAGCTGTGTACCTACACAATTTTTTGCGGAAAAGTGCTTCAAGGTCTGTCTACAGCCCGCCGTTGGGGCCTTCGACACTGAATCTACATAAGATGGGGAAGTAACTCCTGGGCTTTGGAGGCAAGACATGTCTTCTTCTCAACTTAACAACATTCCACACATTCCAAGAAGAAGTTCTGCTACTGCCCAAGCTATCAGAGACGAGTTTGCGGAATATTTTGTGTCTCCGCAAGGCGAAATTAGTTTCCAGTACGATGAGTAAATGCCTACATTTTGAGTAAACACATAAAATATGGTTAAAAATAGAGTTTAAATTTAGCTTTCCGTTTTTTTAAAACCCCACGTTGTCCTTCCAAATTTTACCAACTTACATTTAAAAATGACACTTGTAAAACTTTGGGTATAGAAATTTTGAGTAGGTATTCATTAAATGTTAACTTACTTCAACGTTGTCCACAGTTTTTTTGGTTTATTTTTGTCGACTAAGAAAAGAAGTGCTTCGTAAGCAAACCATTTGCTTTCATACATTTCGTCCGCGCCAGAACCAGTTTTCTGGCTGTCTATTTCTTTCTTCCTCTCACGAGCGAAATGGCTTTGGAGATATTTGATTTTCTTTTCGACTTCACTTTTCTCCAATCCGAAAAACGTGGCAATTTCTGAAAGGCTATCGTGCTTTTTATTTCTGTTTTTATACTCCCGATGCGTAGAATCCCATAGCAGGGGACGTTCGCGGTACACCTCGATTAGAGCTAAAGTGTCTTCATCGGCCCACGGCATTTTAAAAACAAACAACTTTTGCCTCAATGATGACCGCGACCCAACTGAGGCCGACACGCACGTCCCCACTAAGCATACTGGAATCATCAGGATCCCCTTCCTTTGATGCGTACCGACATCGGTCGGGTTACGATATCCCTGAGTCGGGTCGCCTTCCGCACGTTCCTCTTTGCGTATTCACCCGTCCACATTATGCTTGCTTTGCAGATCGGCAAGGGCGATCCTAACCGATCGGCATAGTGTGGACGCGCCTTAGGGTGTACACTAGACTTGAACATTTCACCTTATCGCCGGTACCCTTTGTACGATCAATTTTCACAACGAGGCTCACTATGCGTCAGATCGTGGATGAACTGCTGCGTTAGGACTTGAACTAGGGCATTCCTACTCATCAGTCACCACTCATCAGGTTTAGATTAGCTCAGTAGATTGCGATCTTTGTACATCGTTTTTTCTCTCCGAATTAGTTGAGATCAACGATTGAAGAAGAACCTTAACTTGAAATACATTTAATTTAATAGAGCGTTCAAAATCCCCCCCCCCCGTTTCTTGCTCACTTTGTGTTGCTCTAAACCGCAAATTTTTGGTGGCCAAACGAATTTACATTATTACGGCGAGAGGCTGTGAAACGTCACAGCCCAATAAATTTGTCCTCCTTGCATGATCATTTTCGGGAGAATGCCTCATTACTACACGTGAAATGTGTTCAGGGGTTCATAGAGCTGAAAAAGTATTCGTTGTTACTGTTGTTACGTTTCCGAACGTATGATAGTTTACTAAAGCGAATTTTAGTCAACTTATTTTGTCAGGGTACTATTAAAAATGCCTCGACATTTTACTAACGAAGAGTACGCCGACATAATGTTTTTCTACGGAATGTGTAGAGGAAATGACCGAGCCGCCCAGCGAGCATAATTGCCGGCCAGAAATACCTTTTCGCGGGTTTTTAGAACGCTTCGTGAAACTGGAGCGTTCCCAAGACGATCGACGAATTCGGAAAGGGAAGAGAATATCGACGTTGAGGACATTTTAATGGAAGTTGAACGTGACCCAACAACGAGCACTCGTCGAATTTCGTTAGCGGTGCATACGTCACAAACAAGTGTGTGGAGAACTCTCAAGAAGAATGGGCTTTCACCATACCATGTCCAAAAAGTCCACAATTTGTTACCAGGAGACGAAATCCGTAGGTTGGAGTTTTACCAATGGGTAAATACAAACCGCAACAAAATCCCATTCATTCTTTTTACCGATGAGGCCACATTCACGAGAGATGGGATAAACAATTCGCACAATAGACATATCTGGTCAGAAGAGAACCCCCGAGCAAAGTTAGTGTCGGCTTTCCAACATAAATTTTCGATCAACGTGTGGTGCGGTATGCTCAACAATATGTTAATCGGACCATTCATATTAGAAGACCGTCTTTCCGGACCGACTTTTTTAAACTTCCTTCGGAATCACCTCCCAGCTCTGCTGGAGGACGTTCCTTTTCAATACAGAAATCGTATGACATTTCAACTCGACGGTGCCCCTGCACATTTTTCTCGTGAAGTCCGAGCATTTCTCGACGAAAAATTCCCTCTGAAATGGTTTGGGCGAGGAGGACCAATTAACCCGTTAACGCCCAGTGTCCTGTTCATAGGACGCTGTTTTTATTGTCAAAACATGCATGCGACAATGATGGGGATCAACCTAATCATGTTCCAGCCTGTCCAATCTCTTCTATACACCTGTCTCACTATTCAAAAAAACTGTATTATCGTTTCCAATAGGAAAAACGTATCGAAATAGTCTAACGTTTTTCGTGCAATTTTAGGTTTCAGTTATTTTTTCAATCGTTCAAGTTTCTCTAGAAAATTCACGATGACCAGGCATGTAGATTTTGCTTTCGAGGATTGTGTAGGGCTAAAGGAAAACTGGTATTCAGCCACTTCTTCAAATTTTTAGATTCTCCACGAGCTAATGAGGACTCAATTTTGTGTCCTATAAATATGACACTGGGCTATTCGACGTTGGTTTGCTAAATACAATTTTCTTTCAAATTCAACTCGTATTTTCAAATTTCTTGAAGAAGTTCAACAGTATTCACTTGCCGAGCGAATAGCAGCCGAGATCTTGCTCTACCGCCGGACCCTGGTGAGCTGACCGACGAAGATGTCATTGATGGTGTTCTTGATACGACAGGAAAGTCGAAAGTCGTCGACGTTGTGGGATTGCTGGAAGTTATAAGATCGGAAGATGACGCTGAAAGCCAAGAACTCCCCGGCGATAGCCAGTGGAAGTGGAAGGCATCGATCGAAAAGAAGAGAGGAAAAAACCTGCTCAGTGCAATCGGAATCGTGTCATCTATTTTGCAACTTTGCTGATCAAGACGCGCTGCTGCGCTATACTAAACCCAGAATTTTGTAAATGGGGAATGGTCAACAAATATGGATGGATGATCGTCAGGTGCTTCAGGTGACACGGAATAATCAACTGATTGTCACCAAACATATATCCGGTTTGGATATTAGCTATGAGATCATTGTTGGAACGATGGATTTTCTGTCAGTTCCAGCTCTTCTATTACGGTTGTGTCAACGGTGTGAACGGTCAACGTTGTGTACGGTGGTGTCAACCACAAAATTCAAGAAGCCATTTCATATAGACAGTGTTAGGGCGACCACCTAAATCATATTATTACGAAATGGGGTCAACAAACGAGATGTCAAGGAGATGATTGTTCCAAAAAACCCTTAATTTATGTTCAAACTGGGATTTTACTCTATCCATTGACTGTTTCCCCCAATTTTACAGCCTTTGAGTGGCTCTGGTAAAAATTAATCAAGTTTCCATACCATTTTTTTAAATATTCCATAGGCCTTTAGGGAGACCAATCGAAACTACATAAGCGCCCAGCGTCCTATGGATACGACAGGTCATTACGTGTGGAGAGGAGGGGGTTCAGATTCGAAAAAAAAATTTTTAATAACAATAGGGCAATAGGAAACAGAATATACAGAAATAATTGAGATAAAACTAGTATAGGAAACTTGGGCGTTAACGGGCTAAATTAGGTATAATAATTAACCGGAAGAACGAAGTCGAAAGGTTTCTTGTAGCTCAATACAAAAGTGACCGACTGCCGGAGTCGGCCAGGGGCATTTGCCTTCAGTGAACAGTCAAACAGCACGAAAAGAAAATTGCTTCCCACCAAAAGAAATTGCTTTCCGCCGAGGACAAATGCCCCAAGCAGGCGCCGGCAGAAGATCCTATTTGTAAACATATTTACAAAACCTATCGAATAAGACCAGTTTCAGGACTGTGTTCTTCCGGTTATTGAAAATGTTCACACATTTAGTGAGTTTGACGCGTAACAGAGGGTAAATGCCCCAGGCAGACGCCTGCAGGCGATCATTTTCGTAATCAGCTACATGAAACCTTTCGAATGAGACTATTTCAAAATAATCAAAAATCAAAAAAATGAATGGGAAAATAATTAAATTCGACGTTTTTGGTTAATTTCGATTATTCGACAAAAATTTCTACTCAGTGTGACTATATCTACTTTTATTTAGCAATTTCCGCCAAATAATCGCTAATTTATGAAAATTCGTAGTAATGAAATGTCGATTTCAAGCGACATGTGATTAAAATGTACGATAAAAAAAAAATAAAATAAAATCCGTTTGCTGTCGGCAGTCGGAAAATCGTTACATGTCGAATTAGATTATCAAAATGCGGTTTCCCGGGTGTGGATCGTCTTTCCTAGGGGCATCGAAGCTAAGTCACGCGGAAAATTAGCTGGATAAATGCTAATGCACCACAAATAAGCAGAGAAATAACACCAATTGGCCGTATATGTAGATCCGCGACTATTTTTTTCAAGTGAAATAACTCTCTTCAACTTAAAATAAATCACATCCTATCGGGAAGGGACACGAGATAAGAGTTGGGTTATATTACCTTTCCTGGTTACCCCAAATTTATTACAGTATTAAGTGATTTATCTATATTTACTTAATTTTAACCTTCCAAAAGTTGTTTTATGTTTAATGAGCTGAAATTTAGGTCTATACGATGGGGAAGCGAGGTTCGATTTTTCAAAGGTAATTCGACTCATAACAAATAAGAAGGTTAGAACCCACCTCACCCCCTTTCAATGTTTAGAAGAAGTAAGGAGGAGTCTAGTCTCCAACTTCTGCCGTTTCGTTTAGATATTTTTTGTGTTGGTTAAAGTGAATAGTCCCTCGCCTTTTTATTTATTTATTTTTTCGGAGATTAGAAAAATGGCTCGTAAACTTGGTGCCCGGCGAAGTAAAGGCTCACAAAGAAGGAGAAGCCAGCTTTAAAAAAAAACCTTGTTGATATTGTTCTACGATGATCGTTGTAGATTGCAGTCATCGCAGAAAAATTGTAGCGGCTGAATTGAATACGAATATGTCAAAGAAGAAAGGGCAGTCATTTCTGGTACACCGAACACTGAATCCCACCAAAAACTTTAAAAAAACACACAGTGTAGTGAGCTCAACGGCCAGAAAATAAGTTTTCATGGGTGATGGTGATACTCACAGTTTCACAAGTGCTGTACACCCCGTACCCTGTGCCTCTAGTTTGCTTGTCACCCGAAAGTCATCAATTTCGACTAATCCCGGAAGAAACCAAACCCGACAATCGTGTGCTTTTGACGGTGGTCTCTGGAGGGTGTAAATGTGTCGAACACGTCTGTTATGACTTCAAAAGCATAATTTATTATAATCAACTCATAAATAAACGATTCAATTTGACTACACGAAGTGTTTTTACCGTGAGCTGCGCCGGAGTGAAAAGACATTTTGGTTATCTAGAATTCTAGAGAGAGGTGAGGAAAATAATGTTCATCTGAAGCCGGACGGATTCAAAAAATCAAGTAGCCCCTGTCGATTGCGAATCAGGTCTTCCCGACACTAATTATTACGTAGAGAAACTTAAAAAATATGTGAAAAACACTGAACTGCCTTAAAACGTGGGATTTGTATCAATAATGTCAAACTGTCCTAGGGGTTGATGATAAGGTGATAAGGTTTATTATGAGTCGAAACTTCCCCGACGTATTGTAAGCAATTGATCCACAGACGGTGATAGTTTCTTCCGGTTTTCAGTCACTGAGGCAGAACCGAATGTGTTTTCCCCACATCACTCGGCCAAGAAGTCTTGTTCCTATGTCACTTGGAAAATGAATTTTGATGCCGAGGAACTACACGTTTGTTGGGTGCTACTCGAGGGCTGGAAAGGACCGTGTATCCTTCTCCAGATTCTTTTCCAAGCATCAGGGTTAGGTAATCGTCTTCAGCGCTATAAAAGGAGCACGTGAACATTCTACATTAAGCATTTCCCAACGCTCTTTTCACACTAGGGGGGCGGTTTCACGAGGCCCCCGCGTGTAATCCGCGTGAATGCCGCTTTCTCATTGAACCAAGTAATATGTACCGCACGTGTGTAAAGGTGTACGTGGTCACTACGCGGCAGCAGGCAAAACCGCGCCGCGTGAAACCTCGAATATGTGAAACGAGCCTAACGCGCTAGTTAAAAGTTAAGCCACTTCAAAATTGACGGGATGGCAACGTGAAAAGGTTTGAAATGAAACGATTGCTCTGGTCCGACTATAGTCACCCATTCGCATTTACGTCCCCGTACCGATGATGAATTGTGAACTGGACTTTTTCTTGAATAATAACGGAAAACTCACTCTTGTCATCACAAAGCTCCTGTCTCCGGCATTCCGAACTCCCGAAGTACTAACTAAGCCACTTCTGTCGACGTGTTGCGGTTCAAGTGATTTCAAATCGCGAAACTCTCCTCTTGTGTGAATGCACTCACCACGTCAACGAGGTAATTTACATTATCCAAGCTCGACATCGCCGGGAAATGACGGGCGTCTGTCGAATTGCCACTAATGAATCTTTGTACTAGAAAGTATTGAGACTTTACTTTAAGCAGAGCAAGAGGATTTTAGATATTATAGTTTTCAAGCACAGAACGCGATAAAATATATTTTTTTCAATAACAATTAAAACACATGAGATTGAGGGGGATGACTCATAGAGAAAGCTTGGGCTTGAAATTTGTTATTAATATTATTAGTTTTTAAGCCATAATACTTGTACTTGAAAGCTCAGGAAACGAAGAAGTAGAAGAAGAAAAAAGCCAAAACCCTAAAAATATAACATTAAACTTGAAATTTGTTGACCGTAGTTATGGTGGGAGGTGCACCTTGTGAACCACAAAGTAACCTCAAGTCAAGTTGTTTTTTATTTACACATGTCCACTTTGAATTTCTAGTTTTGTTCTTTTTTCCTCTAGTATGTCTGGAAATTGTCACTGTGAGTTTTTAGATTGTTTCACAGGGAATTAATAAAGTGAATAACCCACAACTATACTCCTGAGAATCTTTATTTTAAACGGACGACCATGCGCGAGTTGTTGGACTTCTTTTCCGGATATGTCAACGTGCGCAAGTAGCTCCAATCCTCTTCCGGGAATCATGACAGAAGCCACCGGGAAATCCGTCACTCATGTTTTTCATGGAATCCTTCATGTTTCTTAGTTCAAGATAACTTGTTTTTTACTGATGTTTTGTGTATTTTTGGGTACGTTTCTTCAGGGGTCGATCCTCTGATAGCAAAGAGAAATACAGGGCTAAGAAATCACGAACGTTTAATTCTCATAATAATCGCTCGCAAGCAAGAGACGATCTAATTCAGAAACATATGTACCAGCACTGCGAATGAGAAGACCCGTGGTTCGAGCACAGCGAGAACTGCATGAGTGTGGCGACTTTTGTTCAACCCGTGTTTCGCAGTCCCCAAGAGACGGAGCGGCTCTTTCTGAACTCGTGACTGTCTCGCCCATGTAGTATTTTCCTAGTATGTTGATGGAACGCGATCAGGGCCACTTATTTTAGAAAATAAACACCAAAATACACTTAAAAACACGGCTACGGTCCACGAACGATGACATTTACAATGAAATCGTATGAACATCAAGTCGTCCACGCTTTGAGAACGAGAGTGTTGACGAGTTTGATTTAGTTTTTACCGAACAAATTCCCAGAAATGCCCCTTGTTCATTCTAACTCGGGCTCTTTTTTTGTAATTTTGCATTAATCTCAGGGGGGAGGTCAAGGTGACTAAACTTTACTATAGGTGCCGCAGATTTCCCCCTGCCCATCGTACGGGAGGGGTGGAGACTGACGTCACCAGCAGTCCTTTGCTCCCGATTGCTCACCGTAGAGCAGCAGAGCAAGTTAATTTTGAAATTGAAGTTTATGATCACAACCCAATAACAATTAATAACGTACTGGGTCTAGCGCAATGGCGGTTGGGACTGCTCGTGACGTAGGTGAAGGAAAGTGATCTGCGGCACCTATAGAAAATTTAGGCACCTTGGGGGAGGTATGCATTTTTGTTGATAACCTGACGACGTAGAGGTAAATTCAAGGTTCTGAAGGTGTACTTTGGCGGCCATATTTGAGACAACCCTTCTACCCACCCCCCAACCCATTCAGGCTTTCTCCAGTTATTTACCTCTATGGGATGACTAGGATAGATGAACTTATTTCCATCAGAAAGGACACTATGATTGAAATAAGTTGCCCGATTTTTATTGATGACAAGATGTCAAATGTTGAGCGATTGGATACTCACGAGCAAGGACCGGCACCGATTTATTTTCATTTTTTTTAGATAGCGGCGATCCTTCCTTCGATAATCCCCCAGCGTAGTCACTTAAGTTCCATTTTACGTAATTTTGATGCCTACAAAGCCATCAAGACTGAGTTATTGAAAAAAAAAAAAAAAAAAAAAACGATTTGCAGCAAGCTTCCAATGCAGAACTTACATGAACGGGGCAACCAGGAATAGATAACAACGCAATGCCAACTCGATCGTAACCTGCCGTGTCCTTTCCCGATTGGCGATTGTAATTAAGGGATACGATATCTGGCGGCATTTCAGAGAAACATTGAGTCCGGTACTCCATGTGATTAGGTTTTCTACAATGTGAAAAGGTTTTCTACAATAAGGAAGTTCGTGTATCAAAAATGTTGGTCAGTGATACTTTATTACTGTGAACTACGGCTAAATAATCCAACGGTGACGAGAAGGCCTCGATATTGTACCTTTGGCATCACCGAATCAAGAAAACTAACAGAAATTTTCACTGTCGGCTATTTGTTGGTGCAAGAAAACTCGAAAACACCGATTCAAAAACGTTTTCGACCATTTTGCTGAACCCGTGCCGTTCTCTGAGCACTAAAACGAAACGGAGAGCTGGCGAGTACCAATAAAGAAATGACAAGGTGCCGTTGGGATGTCTCTCAAGGGTAAATCCAGAGAAAACTGCTGTGTCTTCAGTTGCTCTTCCCGTCGTGACTGAGACACAACATTGTCATTTCATTGTTTCCCTTAAATTGAGGGTTCAACGGTGTCAGTTGTCAATTAGCCCATTGTTGGAAGAAAGTTGACTGCTGAAAGGCTTGGGATCTTGCTTGACGTTTGAGTATAAATGTATCAGAAACCAAGTTCGTCCGTTCTCGTCACTTTAGGCCAGCTGACTACTTTTTTCCTGGTATGTTACGAACGTTGACCACGAAAAAAAACTTTTAAAAAACACAAAACTTGTTATCATTTAACATAATATGTGGGGAGTACCGGTTTCATCATCACACGACACTAACGCCGCTAGTGATAGCTACAATCGCCAATTAAAATTAGATATATTTAGATTAATTTATCGGGTTAAAACATTCTTTTAATCAGGGGTGTATCCAGCCCTTGGTCTGGGGGTAGGCAGAAGAAGTAAGATGCTCCTGCTCCAGCAAGAGAACTAATAGTTCATCTTCTCAGATATAGGCGTTTTAAACCGTCAAAAAATATCCCTATTCCCCAGAAAGTGAATTTTCACAAAAAGGGTCAGAATCCGTCAGAAACTAACATTTCCCCTGGGAAACCAACGTTGTAGCCTTTTATTCAGGATTTTGTGTCCACAACCTGACAACGTTTTCCTAAGAAATATTCATTTCTTCATGCTCTTAGCCCTCCAATTCAAGTTACAGGGTATCCGACTTTTTAACGTCTTGTCTGAGAGACGTTAAAAACTTACACTTTTTTATCTCAAAACGTGAGATAAATAAAATCCAACTCAGGCTTTTATTTGTTTACGTTCACATGGCTCGGACACGCATCATCCAATCATCCCACGTCATGTCAGAGCAATGTGAACACAAACAAAAGCCTTTTCTGGGGCCGTATTCCGAAGCCGTGTGAAAATGCCGCAAAAATCGGTTGCTATGGCGGGATAATGTTATTTTTTATTCGGCGTCCTTGGATCCCGCTTGCGGCATTTTTTCCCGACCGTTCAGAATAAGGCCCCTGGAATTTTGTATCACACGTGGGACAGCGTGTTCCCACGTCACGTCCGAATAGTCTGTATCGTCCCTTACCTCAAGACTTAAGTTTTCACAAAACAACCGGCGATTTTACCCCCCAAACTCACGTTATACACTAAGGCTGACGAATTTAACCTTAAAACTGGTGGTTTGAACTCGAACGGATGATTTTACGCCAAATTTGATGACACTGGGGGCTCATTCAGTAAAACCCCCCCGTTTCATCTAAAAACATATGTGCCAATTCTGAGGAGACGTGTGGAGATAGCGCCGGCTCTAATTCTTGCTGAATAGGTCGTCTGGGACCTTATTCACTAAGATTAAGTTCCGTCTTGCCGAAAAACACATGTTATATACCCGAGGTGGATAGCGCCGGCGGTAACTTTTAGTAAATAAGGCGCCTGGTGACCTATTCAGTAAAATTTAGCGCTACCCACCGTAATCTCCGAACTGAAACATATTTTTAGACAAGACGAGTGGGATAGCGCCGGCACTAATAAGTTTTATTGAATTGGCCCTCTGTATTTCAACACAGAACTGACGATTTTACCAAAATACTGACGATTTTACCACAATACTGATTTGTTCACATATAAGACGTTTTAAACCAAAACAGACGATTCCACGCTGTAAGGTACTCAAGTCATTTTAATAAACCAAAATCAAGTTCTGTATTTTTAGCAAAAACGAAAACTCTCTCTCTTTTATATCTCTCACAAGACGCCTCCACTCACACTCGTTGCTAGGGAACTCGCGTTCCCTACATCTTCCTTCCCCTTTCTCGGACGATCTTCTTTTCTACGAATTTGGTCGGCATGCTTGCGTTCACACTTCCGTCCACAAGAACGTGATATGAGATGTCGCCTGTTCTTCTTAATATTATTCCTGGAGTCCAGCCTTTCGTCAGCTTGTTAGACACCCAGACTTCCTCCCCCTCGACGAACGATCTGAACCTTGTTCGAGAGTCTCTGTAAAGCCTTTGTTTTGTCAGGGGCGACATCAATTTTTTCAGAAACGCAGGGCTTCAGTAAATCGAAAAATTGATCGTAACCGACGACCCATTAGCAGTTCGCTTGGAGTTCTTCCCGTGGTAGAGTGAGGCGTGTTCCTATACGAAATTAAAATTCTCTGAGCTTGTCCATAATCGTCCCTTTTGATTTATTTGCGGCTGTCATTCGAGTTTGAATGTTCGAACTGCCCTTTCTGCTAATCCATTGCTTCTAGGATGATACGGGGTGACCTTAATGTGAGTGATGCAGTTTGTTTTGCAAAATTGACGAAATTCTAATGAAATGAATTGAGGACCATTGTCGGTGACCATCGAGACTGGAAGCCCGTGCTGAGCGAATATGTTTTTCAGAGCCTCGATCGTTGCTGCCGTCGTGGTAGTCCGCATCGGGATGACGTCCATCATTTCGAGGTGCATCCACCAAAACCAACCAGTAAGATCCCATGAATGGACCCGCAAAATCGAGGTGAAGTCTTGTCCAAGGTTGAGATGGGACATTCCACGAATAAATTGGCATTTCCTCTGCTTTTGGTCTGGATTGCTGACATGGATTGCACAGTTTTGCGTATTTTTCAATTTCTCTGTCAACACCAGGCCACCAGAAATGTAAACGAGCAATATCTCGCATGGCTCGAATCCCAGGATGACCCTTATGAATCATCTGGAGAAAGTTCTTCTGGAGTTCGAGGGGCACTAAAAGTCTACCATTCCACATGAGAATGCCTTCTTCGTATGACAGCTCGCTTTTCTTCTCGAAAAATGGATGGATTTTCACATCCAAGTCCTTCTTATCCGGCCATCCCCTTTCCAAATATCCGATAATTCTCTGCAATACTCTATCCCCGGCCGTCAATCTTCTAAAATGTGATGAAGTCACAGGCATGTCCTGTAAATGTAAGCGAAGAAGATGACAACGACTGGCCTTTCCCATTTCCTCCAGGCTACTCGGATGAACATCTGTCATTGGCAATCTCGACAACGAATCCGCGACAGTGTTGTTTTTACCTTGAACGTACTCTATAGTGTAGTCGTAGCTGCGAAGAATCAGCGCCCATCTTGTTAAACGATTCGCTGCCATCTTGGGTATCTCACGGTCGTTGCCTAGAATTTGAATAAGTGGTTTATGATCAGTTCTCAAAATGAACTTTCTGCTCGAAGGTACTGATCGAAACGCTTGAGCGAGAAAATAAAGCCAGAGCTTCTCTGTCTATAGCTGAATAGCGTTGTTCTGCTGGTTTGAGGAGCCTAGAGGCAAAAGCCACAGGTCGCTCCGTCCCATTAGGCATTTTATGGAACATGACTGCCCCGATTCCTTTTACGCTTGCATCAGCCGAGACAATCAGAGGTAGTTCCAAAGAATAGTGCGTAAGAGAGCTTGTGGACGTCATCAATGTTTTAAGTCGATTGAACACCGAAGTGCACTCATCATTCCAGACCCACTTGACATCCTTCTTCGTCAACCTGTGCAAGGGCGCGCAAATTCCCTGCAAGTTGTCAACAAAACGACTATAATAATTTATTGATCCAAGAAATGATTTGAGTTCTTGCACGTTCGACGGAGTGGGCATTTTATTTATCGCATCCAAGTGATCAGGCAAAGGGCGAATACCATCTTCGTCTAAGACGTGACCTAAGTACTGAACACTCTTTTGAAGCCATTTGCATTTTGAGACCTGAGTCTTTATTCCTGAAGCTGAAAGACGAGTCAAGACCTCTTCGACTGCAGTTAAATGATCTTCAATCGTGACTCCACTGATCAGAATATCATCTAGGTAGCATGCGACGTTCTTGATTCCCGAAAGAATAGTGTCCATTACCTTTTGAAAAAATTTGGAGCAAAGCAAACGCCAAATGGAAGTCTCTTGTATTTAAAAAAACCTTTGTGAGTTGAAATCACGAGAAAATGTTGGGACTCCTCTTCCACTTCCAGTTGTAGATAAGCATCCTTCAAATCGAGTACAGAGAAAAATCTGCCCCCACTGAGTTTTGAAGTTATTTCGTCGAAAGTCGGTAAAGGATGAAAATCAGTGAGAATGTGTGGGTTTATTGTAACCCTGAAATCCCCGCAAAGGCGGACAGCCCCGTTTGATTTCATTACAATTACCACAGGGGAAGCCCACGTGAGAGGACTAGACGTGGCGTCCACAGGCTCTAAAACTTCAGCCTTTACCAATCTCTCTATCTCATCCTCCACTTGAGAGCGTAGGGCAAAAGGGACCGGTCGAGGGCGAAAAACTCTGGGAAAAGTTCCTTCTTTCATGTGAATTTTAGCCTTGTAGCCCAATATTTTACCCGAGCCTTCGAAAACGTTCTTGAATTTTGAGAGCAATGAATTGAGGTTATTCTGACCGATTTCACTAGTGGATTTCGAGGAGTTTGTTTTCTGATCACCTACGAAACACAAACGAGCACCTTCAGGCATGGGCAACTTGAAAATTAAAGCCCAGTCTAGGCCGAATAAAGGTAAATCATTTCGTTTAACAACAACGACCTCCAATCTTTTGCGCTTCCCAAACGCCGACACCTGAAGATTTAACTTCCCTATCGTTTCCACTGGGAATCCCGTGTACGCAAGAAGGTTGTCCGTCGGAGCCAATGGAGGAGATCCTAGTTTTTTCCATACACGTTTACTTATGACTGACTTAGCAGCTCCTGGATCATACAACATTTCCAATCTAACTCCATTAAGTTCTACAGGTACCATAAGCTTCGTCCCACATCCGTTAATGTTGTTCACGGCGTCTTGACTGCAAAGGGAACTGGCACTAGTACTTCCAGACCCTCCTAACTGTCGTGCTCTGATGTTTTGATTTGACGCCCCAGCGTCAACGATTATGGCGCGATGAGTTTTAACACACACCCTTGCGAAATGGTTTTCTTTACCACACGCATTGCATTTGGAGCCTGAAGCAGGGCATTTTCGTCCCACTCCGTGCTTTGGAAAACCGCACTGCAAACAGTCTGTGGAACGTGATAACTTCCGTGGACGCGGTTTCCAGGAAAATCCCGTGTGTTTCCTACAGACTTGTTGCTGGCCTTCCCTCCAATGAGCCATTTATCTTTATTTTAGTCACAAATTAGCGGTTTTCCTCATTTTAGCCGCTAATTATGGATTTTTCAACATTTAAGACATGAGTTAGAGTTTTTTCACAATTTTAGCTTCAAAATACCTAACGCTTTTTCTGAATTTGGCCGTGGATTAGCGATTTTGTTTACTTTCTGGAAAGAAGTTTCCTATAGAAGCCACGAATTGACGTATTCTATGCGTAAAACGCGAGTCTACGTGCGTTTTTCCTCACATAAGAGTTTCTTCTCAATTTTATCGGCGATTTTTTACCATTTTAGCCGTGAATTAGCGATATTTCTCAATTTCTTTCATGAATTAGCGCCAGCCTAGTTTAGCCTTTACTAGGAATAGCCTCTACTCAACTCAGACCATAGCGGAGGAGGATTTGTCCAGAAAAAAAAAAAAAAGTTCTGGAATGTCTGGATGAATTAGGGATTAATAGTAATTTTGTTCTCAGGCAAGGCTATGATGATGGGGCCAGCAAGATGTCCGGTAAATTCAAAAGTGTGCATCAGGCCGGGTGGAATGATGGCTAAAATGTTAAATTCCCCCTCTCTCTCTCTCTGACGAGATTTCAATCCTACCCCCCCCACCTAGGAGAATTTCCCACCTTTGTCACTGCCTGCAGACCGCTCTCTTGCTCCTGAATTTCAAATCCCGCATTGTATTGCCAGCAAACATTATTATTTGGGCGTGGAAGATACGAACGGCTTTTTTAAAGAGTACGTTTCTAACCGTCTGCGGCGAAATAAACAGTTTTTGAGGACAGGATCACTCCTCAGGGTCGATTGGTAAGCTTATGAAGTTATAAGTATGACAAATAATGCCTCTTTCACCGTGAATGAATAAAGAGTGTGTTTCTAGCAGGCAAAAATACTAACTTTAATCCCATAAATGCAGGAATCATGCCACTTTTTAGGCGATGATTCTTCGTTGGTATAGGACAAAAGTGGCTTTTCTGGGCGTGGTATAGGCACTCGGGCTGGACCAATATAATAATACCTCATGAGTAGGTGAATGAGGGTTGTAAGTATCAAAGTACAAAAGCGCGCAATATTATAGCTCAAGCACACCCACATGGAAGATTCAGCCAACTCCCACAATGTTCCAATCGTTGGGCTCTCACTAGAAAGCTCTCAATGCCACTGTTGGGATTTTTTTTTCTTGTGGAATTTGAGTCAGATGAGATGAATGCAAAGTTTTATTTTAATTTTTTAGTTAGTTAAGATGATGCTACGATCCGTGAATATTTAAGAAAATTTTGATTTGATTGAATTAAAACGAGTAAAACACTAAGAATGAAGAGATTTTCAGTCAGTAAAGTATACTTGGCCCTCACTTATTTACTAAAGTTTGTCTTAACTGTAAAAATTTAGTCACCCAGACGACGAGGGGAAACGTTCGAACAATGGAAATCACGTAAAGACCGTGAAAACGGATTGTCAACACGACACATGGACTATCCCACCGCCTACGCGTCTCATAGAATGCGACCGTCGTTCGACTATGGTGACACCGGTGAAACGCACACCGTCGCAGAGTCGGTTAAACCGAAACAAAGGGCGGACGAAGAAATTTTCACTGTCGGCTATTTGTTGGTGCAAGAAAACTCGAAAACACCGATTCAAAAACGTTTTCGACCATTTTGCTGAACCCGTGCCGTTCTCTGAGCACCAAAACGAAACGGAGAGCTGGCGAGTACCAATAAAGAAATGACAAGGTGCCGTTGGGATGTCTCTCAAGGGTGAATCCAGAGAAAACTGCTGTGTCTTCGGTTGCTCTTCCCGTCGTGACTGAGACACAACATTGTCATTTCATTGTTTCCCTAAAATTGAGGGTTCAATGGTGTCAGTTGTCAATTAGCCCATTGTTGGAAGAAAGTTGACCGCTGAAAGGCTTGGGATCTTGCTTGACGTTTAAGTATAAATGTATCAGAAACCAAGTTCGTCCGTTCTCGTCACTTTAGGCCAACTGACTACTTTTTTCCTGGTATGTTACGGACGTTGACCACGAAAAAACACTTTAAAAAAACACAAAACTTGTTATCATTTAACATATGTGGGGAGTACCGGTTTCATCATCACACGACACTAACGCCGCTAGTGATAGCTACAATTAGAGATGGGCGTTATCGTTATTTTTCGTAAACGTTCGTTGACGAAAATTAACTGTTACGAAATAACCGTTAAAAATTAACTGGTTGGTCTGTTTTGTTTCGTTCCCGCTAGGGACAACAGTTCTTCTCCCGCAACTGTTGAAAGTGTTAACTCGTTGATAGATAACGCCATCTCCGAGCGTTGAGAAGAAACTGGTTAAATTGACCAGTTATTTTTCAACGGTTATTTTTTACAATTTTAGCCGTGAATTAGCGATATTTATCAATTTATTTCATGAATTAGCGCCAGCCTAGTTTAGCCTTTACTAGGAATAGCCTCTACTCAACTCAGACCATAGCGGAGGAGGATTTGTCCAGAAAAAAAAAAAGTTCTGGAATGTCTGGATGAATTAGGGATTAATAGAAATTTTGTTCTCAGGCAAGGCTATAATGATGGGGCCATCAAGATGTCGGGTAGATTCAAAAGCGTGCATCAGGCCGGGTGGAATGATGGCTAAAATGTTAAATCCCCCCCCCCCTCTCTCAGAGGATATTTCAATTTTACCCCACCCCCCACCTAGGAGAATTTCCCACCTTTGTCACTGCCTGCAGACCGCTCTCTTGCTCCTGAATTTCAAATCCCACATTGTACTGGCAGCAAACATTATTATTTGGGCGTAGAAGATACGAACGGTTTTTTTAAAGAGTACGTTTCTAACCGTCTGCGGCGAAATAAACAGTTTTTGAGGACAGGATCACTCCTCAGGGTCGATTGGTAAGCTTATGAAGTTATGAGTATGACAAAGAATGCCTCTTTCACCGTGAATGAATGAAGAGTGTGTTTCTAGCAGGCAAAAATACTAACTTTAATCCCATAAATGCAGGAGTCATGTCACTTTTTAGGCGATGATTCTTCGTTGGTATAGGACAAAAGTGGCTTTTCTGGGCGTGGTATAGGCACTCGGGCTGGACCAATATAATAATACCTCATGAGTAGGTGAATGAGGGTTGTAAGTATCAAAGTAAAAAAGCGCGCAATATTATAGCTCAAGCACACCCTCATGGAAGATTCAGCCAACTCCCACAATGTTCCAATCGTTGGGCTCTCACTAGAAAGCTCTCAATGCCACTGTTGGGATTTTTTTTTCTTGTGGAATTTGAGTCAGATGAGATGAATGCAAAGTTTTATTTTAATTTTTTAGTTAGTTAAGATGATGCTACGATCCGTGAATATTTAAGAAAATTTTGATTTGATTGAATTAAAACGAGTAAAACACTAAGAATGAAGAGATTTTCAGTCAGTAAAGTATACTTGGCCCTCACTTATTTACTAAAGTTTGTCTTAACTGTAAAAATTTAGTCACCCAGACGACGAGGGGAAACGTTCGAACAATGGAAATCGCGTAAAGACCGTGAAAACGGATTGTCAACACGACACATGGACTATCCCACCGCCTACGCGTCTCATAGAATGCGACCGTCGTTCGACTATGGTGACACCGGTGAAACGCACACCGTCGCAGAGTCGGTTAAACCGAAACAAAGGGCGGACGAAGAAATTTTCACTCGGGTAACCAGTTTTTTTGTTTGTAGAGCCATGTATCCCCCCCGCCGCCCGCCCGCCTCGTCATTATAGGATTCAGCCATTGTTATGCTTATTATAGCGTAAAGAAGTGGTTTTCATAATAAAATCTCACTACAGGATCGTTTGAAAGCGATTATTCTCAAAGAAGAAAACGAAATTCGAAGGCGATTTCTGTCTGCGAATATTCCAGATCACCATGCTTGGCAAAACAGCAGTGAGGACAGCATGAAACTCACTTTTCACGAGTGGCTCCACAAAAAAGAAATGGAAGAAAAGAGTAAAAATTTCGACAAATTACCACCAATTCATTTTAACAAATCAACAAACAAGTGGAATAATTCCAGTGAGAAAGAAAAAGGAGGAAATTAAAAAACTTGAACTGGCCGAAATTGAAAGAAAAAAGAAAGAAGTGTCAAAAAAGGCGGTGGACGAATGGATGATTAGGACAAAATACAGAGCATACGCTAAATATTTCCCTGGCATAGGCAGGTTTACTGAATGCACCTCTTAAAATTTTTACAAATTATTTTTAACATTTAGGAGACGAGAACATCAACAAAGCTCTGCTCGACTACATGAACAACTCCTAGAGATCACTCGCCTTTCAGTGATTTTTATTTGTTTTATATCATTCTTCTAAATTATACATGTTTTGACAAAATTTAAAATGCACAATGTTTGCAGTAACCTTGTAAAAGCAATCACAGATGAACAATGTTTGAATTAACGTGTTTATTTGGTTAAAACGTCGTCTCTCAATCGATTCGAAACGCGAGTATTGACGCAAGTGTTAACAAAAAATGAGCTAACTGCGTTAAATTTTTTTTTTTTACCTATAGTGCCCTGTGAGGATTTCTCCCCAGGAAAGAATAACGTTCAATTTCTGTTGTTAACGAGACAAATAATGCCTATAAAGTGGCTTTTTATAATTTTTCACGTAATTCACGGGTTGATACTGGTCGCGGTGTGTCTTAGGGTTGAAAGAACCATTACACTGAGATCCGGCGTGATTACCCGAATCAATATGCCGTCGATGACTGACGTGTTTCGGGGAACGGTGACGCGCTTTCAGGGGAAATTCACCATCGTCGCTCCGGATAATCACATCCCGTCTATTACCTGTGAAAATCCAACGACTGTGAGTACGTTTGAGCAAACTGTTAAAATTAGCAAGATGGGGGATGGAGACATGAAAAATTGTGTTTTTTTAGTCATTGTTTGGCCCGTGATTTGTTGCAAGGAAACTGTCCATTATAAATGGGAGTAAAAATATTCGAACTATACCACAATCAAATCTCACCCCCTGAAGCCCCCACACGCCAACCAAACCAGAGGGATTTGCAGGCTTTCCGACAAATAATGGTCCAACATTGGATCCAAAGAGTCCCCTTTACAATTCAACCACCGTCAGGGCTTTCTAACACCGCTATGCTCTGGGTTTATGGGTCATCAGCGATTTGTCTATTACGCTAAATATGGACCCATAAATTGCCTATAGCTCATCTATTACAACCAGTGCCAGCCTAGCGGCAAGCTAGCCCTTAGACCATTACAGTTTCTGTCATAGCTTATCGGCAATTGAGAATCAGCTCCGCGGGTGATTTACTCTTCATGTGTGCTAGTGGACGAATAGGCCACCCAACATCACTCATTCCCTGTATTTTCAGCTTATCGTCATGGGACCCCCTCATTAAACAAAACTTTTTAAATTTGAAAGCACGGCATGGCACCATCTAAACGCCTGCACGCTAGAAGACTAGAGTCGAAGACCCCCTCCAATCTGTGACTGTTAATCTCTTAGCTACAGACGAGTGAATCAGGTTTTTAGGTGGACATTTAACTAGTTTGACTGTTATAATGTGGCATAATTATGCGTTTTCATCCTAAAATTAGATACTTTCAGCAAAATTTGAAACGTTTGATTCACAAGCTCAAAACAAAGCTTACTGTGACGAAATTGTGCGTTTTGGGGCCGAAAATAACGATCCCTGGCCTGAATTTGCAGGTTTTCACGGCGTTCCACGTCCCTGCCCCCAGTTTTTGTTAGCCCCGCATTCATTGCTGTTAGTTCAGTCAAATTATTCGAAAAAAAAATAAAAAATAAAAAACCGGTTACCTTGCAAAAGGTCCAGTACCATTTTTAATTTTTTATCTTGTGTACGTTCTTTGAGCTTCATTTCTTGTCGTCAACATTAAACCCTTGGTCTTTCTCAATTTTTCGAGCCCCCTCGAATCACATTTTTCGGCCAAGTTGAAACCTTGGCAAGTCGGCTCCTCAACGTTGTCACTTCTCAACACACCAGTCGAGGATTTCACCGTGACGCTTGCAATTGCCAGTGTTCGGGAAACCGGTGTCGTAGAGTTTAATGAACAGCTTTTGACTAAAGTATTCAGTGGCTTCTCACGCAAGGTGGAAAAATAAATTGCCGGACGGTGGAGATGGTGGGCCAGGGAGGAGGATCGATTGAGAATTTAAAAGTACTAGCGTACGTTAAACAGACGCATGTGAACCTGGCACAACACATGTCAGAAAATTTAACGAAAAATGAATCAATCGTTTGTTTACCGTTTGTTTACGTTTGTTTTGCCAAAATTTTCTTTTGTTTAGCATTCGGAATATGATTTTTTTTTATAAACAGCATGTGTCGGGCTAAGTTCACGCAACCCGACACATGGGCGGAATCGTTTGTTTCGCGACATATTCCGTCTCATTATCGTTTGTTTACGTTTGTTTAGCCGAAATTTTCGTTTGTTTACCATTTCATGTATGAATTTTTCGAAAAACAGTATGTGTCGGGCTAAGTTCACGCAACCCGACACATGGGCGGAATCGTTTGTTTCGCGGCATATTCCGTCTCATTATCGTTTGTTTAGCCGAAATTTTCGTTTGTTTAGCATTTTGAATTTATATTTTCTTAAAAAATCAGCTTGTGTCGGGCTAAGTTCACGCAACTTGACAAATGGGCGAAATCGTTTGTTTCGCGGCATATTCCGTCTCATTATCGTTTGTTCACGTTTGTTTAGCCGAAATTTTCGTTTGTTTAGCATTCGGAATATGATTTTTTTAAAAAAAAACAGCATGTGTGGGGCTAAGCTCACGCAACCCGACACGTGAGCGGAATCGTTTGTTTCGCGGCATATTCCGTCTCATTATCGTTTGTCTTCGTTTGTTTAGCATTTTGAATTTATATTTTCTTAAAAAATCAGCCTGTGTTGGGCTAATTTATACAAAAAACGTCGAAATACGAAAAATGTTTATTACTACACCCGCCGTAACTCTCGAACTGTTCATTCAAGTAAGATTATCCTTTATTATCTCGGGGATCATTTTTGTGGGCAATTTGATGAATATTATTTTAGTGAACGCTCATTTTCACGCTAAACCGCATAGATTTCGAAATATTTGAGAAATACTGGAACAAAATGAGAATTTACTAACTTAACACCCCCTCCTACACAAACCCATAGCTCCAAATGGTGGGTTGTGAGGAACAATTTGGCGTTGAAGGGAAACTTTCACTTCGGATGTTGGGGTATAGGTCTAATTGCACCGTACTATAAACAAACGAGATGGAGACGGAATGTGCCGTGAAACAAACGATTCCTTCCATGTGTTGGTTTGCGTGAACTTAGTCCGACACCTGCTGTTTTTTAAAAAGAAAATCATATTCAAAATGCTAAACAAACGAAAATTTAGGCTAAACAAACGTAAACAAACGATAATGAGACGGAATATGCCGCAAAACAAACGATTCCGCCTATGTGTAGGGTTGCGTGAACTTAGCCCGACATACGCTGTTTTTTTTTTAAATCATATTCCGAATGCTAAACAAACGAAAATTTCGGCTAAACAAACGTGAACAAACGATAATGAGACGGAATATGCCGCGAAACAAACGATTTCGCTCATGTGTCAAGTTGCGTGAACTTAGCCCGACACATGCTGATTTTTTAAGAAAATATAAATTCAAAATGCTAAACAAACGAAAGAACCGAAACACGAAATTGGCTTCCGGAGGATCCAAAAGGGGGTGTTCGCCTGCAGCTACAGGTCTGGTGTGGGCCACTATCCCGCAGAAAATGTCTGGCGATCTCAGAAAGGTCATCTCCTGGATCATAGAAAACGTCATGCGCAGATGCCAGGTACGATCAAATGACCCGGATTTTTCATACGATGGGCGGCTCCCGGACTATTATTGTTTCGGGGCAATCTATCTTTTTCACGAGGTCCTACGGGCTCCCACGAAGTACCCTGTTTTGAATGAAGTGCCTTTTAGGATCCTTTCGAGAAAAGCAAAGGATCACAGGACCATGAGCTAAAAATAAGTACCATCCTTCCAAAAGAAGGACCTCTGGTCACCGCACTCATAGTTGTGTGGAGGGGCGTGTAGGGGGTGCATCGTCGCCTGATAAATAACGACGATCCTCACGCCATCGCTCTCCTAGTCTAGTTATGGCGACACGGTCATTATTTCGAAGCCACACCCCTCTCAAACACTTTCTGATGGCCACACTTTATCAGCAGTGAAGAGCAATCCAGTTCTATATCGTTGTTGGTGACGACGCGTTCTTACCGATAACAGCAGGAAGTTTAATAATGATGCTTCTATTATTTATTTTCAATTATCATTCGACAGCTATTTGAATGAAGTCCAGGCGAAAATCATTCCGAAATTGTTAATTTCCCAATTCTCACGAATAATACAATTCCTTCGAGATTATCAATCCTCTCGGCGAAGGATCCGCACTCCTCAAGTCGACTCATTTGGTCGTATGTTTAGTGATCGGCGAGCACGAGAGTTCAAATGTTTTCGCCCTGTGTCTCCAGACCTCAAGATAGGACTGTCTGCAGTACCAGATTCGTGTCAATATTTAAGACGGGACAAAGCCATCCACTAAAGCTAAACCGGTTCTGTCGTGTTGCCATTTCAAAGTGTCTTAAGTTCCGTATAAAGCTTTTACCCTGCCGGATGTTTCATTCTTGCTCATCCCCAGGACGACCAGACATTTTTATTTCAATTTTTCTTCAGCAAGAAAATTGTGGAACGAGACATTCAATGTGCGGAGTGTGGTCGTTATTGGAGCTGAGGAACACAGAAAACTCGACTGATCCTTTTCCCGACGTTATGTGCGTATAAAAGTTGTCCATTTTTGGCGTAAAATAATCACTAGACGTAAAACACCTGAACTACCTGCACTTCATTTGATAAATTCAGTAAACAAGCACACTGAAGCCTGTTAAATTTAAAATTCTCCATAAGTACAAACCTTAAGGCGAATAATAAGAACGCTATCCACAGCCCGTTTGATAATAATAATTATAATGATACTAATTTATTTGCCAACACATTACAACAATGTAAAACAACGTCAAGTCATTGATGCTACGCAGGAAACGAATCTTCAAAGTCTCTGACAGAATAGGCGGCCAGATCAAAAAGGTGGTCCTTCAGCTTTTTACGGAATTCATCGCGCGCCAAAGACCTGATCCTGCGCGGCACACTGTCGTTGAAGAGTCGGACTCCGGCGCCGCTCGATGACAGCAGTTTTGCGTTACTGAAAGCCGACATCTCGCTGTAGACAGTTTGTCGTTTCCGCGTGTGCAATATTCGTGAGTAGATGATACGAGGGGCATCTCAGTGATAATGATCCTTAACGAAAACCAGAAGTTCCAGAATATATACGCCATACAGCGTAAGCACTCTGGTCCCTCTGAAAAGGGCAAGGAGCTCTGGAACTGGCAGGGCAAAAAATAATCAGCGCCGTTTTTTGCTGGCGAAGAATCCGGGCGGCACGGCGTGTGATGAGTTCCCCCATAGAAGAACACCATACGATAACCTGGAATGGAAGTATGAAAAATGCACTAATTTCAGGACATCTGGGGACACTGATGTTGAGAGACGACGAAGAACATAAATAGATCGTGCTAGTGAAGTAGCCAAGTTGGTGACGTGTGTGATCCACGAAATGAGGGGGTCCAGCCAGATGCCGAGTACCTTTACTGGGGTAGAAATACTGCTCAAAGAGAGAGAGAGTTGGAACCTTAGATCCTGAGTTTTATCGTTGTTGACGATTAGACGGTTCGTCAAGCACCACTCGTGGAATTTTATTGTCGAATCTGCCAAAGCAACATGTAGCAAGTTCGCACTGAGAGCCGAGCAAGGGAGAGTGACGTCGTCCGCATAAAGCCCGGTTCACTCCTATCATGCACGCTTCCGATCCGATACCGATCCGCCGTCGGATCGGAGGCGGTTGAACCCCTTGTAATGATTTGACCATATTGGGGTTGGAAAGACAATCTGAGAGGGGCTGAGAGCGTATTAGCTGACAATTATTCTGTATTAAGGCCTGTTACGATTCCCAAACTTATCCAAGAAACATGATCGGTGTCAGATCGGAAGCGTGCATGATCAGTGGGAACCGGGCTTAAAGGTAGATCGTGATGCGTGGGTCATGAAAAAGGTTAGGAAGGTCGTTCATGAATATAATACATTTAGAAGTGGCACGATTTTGGACCCTTCCTTGACATTGAGCGTTCCATTCCAAGGGTGATACTTTTCCCGCGAAACTGACGCACTGCCGCCAACCTGTGATCAGTGATGTAAGCAAGGCTAATAGCACGATCGTTTAAACCATAGTATGAGAGCTTGGCAGCCAGGATTCCGGGGTCAAGAGAGTCGAACGCACTGGTTAAGTCGAATAGCTGAAGCGCCGCCAAATCGTGTCTTTCGAGGCTCGCCAAACCCACTTGAAGGATGGAAGACGTTGCTTTAGAAGTGGAATTTCCAGAACGGAAATCAAATTGAGCTTTATTAATCAACTGGTTGTCTTCGAAGTATCCGACCAGCTGCTTAACAACAAGGGTTTCAAATATCTTCGTGACAACTGGAATTATGGATATGGGACGAGACAATAATTAGCGTATACGTGAGGTCCTTTTGTATGGACAGGAACGACTCTCGAGATCTTAAAAGCTTCTGGCCGGTCACCATCATGAAGGAATGAGTTAAAGAGATTCAAGAGTAAACCACCCTCGAGATCAACGTTGAGTAACAGAAAAGGAGGCCCAAGGACAGGCAACGTCACAGAGTTTAATAAACATTTCCAAAAACTCTTGGGCAGCATCGTTCAGGCTGTAGACGGGAAACCATATCCCTGGCTGATCCAACAAGGTGACGGAGACATAAGAGATTGGGACCACGTGTCCGTCGTCGTAGACTAGATGAGATCGTAGGCTTCATCGTTAGGTTGAACTGGAGTTTGAATCACCATTTCCTGGGCAAAGTGGTCAGAGAAAGTATAACCACACTTCTCGACAGTGAACCAGTTGCTGTTCATATTAGTGGTTATGTTGTTCAACACAGAGCTTTTCCCGGAAATATTTACTCTCGTGCCTTCGTAAATCGTGGTCCAAAAACCAAAACTATGAATTAGAGATGATAACTCCGAGTTTCTTCTGTCCTCGTTATCCTCAAATGGATATTAAAATCGCCAAGATGATGGCAGTGTTAAGGGTTGGCAATATTGGATCAAAGGGAAGGTTCTTCTTCTTCCCGCTGCTTGTACTGTGCAGCCAGTCGCTTTCAAGACATCGGCGGTGGAGTACTGTTGGTGGTTTAGAGAAGTCTCAGCCTAAAACAGTGCTCCACACCGAAATTTAAAACCATTTAAATAAAACAGTTTTTCTTAACACTAACCGTGTTAGTTTATCAGGCAGGGGCGTCAAAATGCAATAGGATGGAGGCAAGCCTGAAGAATGCACTCTTAAATGCCTGAAAAATGCTTCTTAAAGTACCAGGAGGTCGATAGATGACACGGGCTAAAATATTGGGATCCAAAATGCGAATAGCAGAAATTTCAATTACAAGCTCTACGGATTAGTCTGTGATGCAGTCGAGGCTGATAAAGGGTAAAGTTGGCGAAAATAATCTTAGCGTTTTTTCTACAGAAACTGGAAGCACACAAAAACCCTAGGGGCACATGGAGGTCAATTGAATCACTTCTGAGCCAAAGATTGAGCACAAAAGTTGAGACATCTGGCCTCATTAACGGAAACGCTTCATGTTCGAGCGATTTATTGGAGATAATTTGCATTTTTGAGTGAATAATTCTTAAGTCATTAGAGCACGCCTTACCAGTGCTCTCAACTAGTCAATTAGAGGAACTGAGAGGGTCATTTACTTGAGATTCTGTCAGCTTCAGAGACCGAGAGATGGGCGTGATCCAACGAACCTAAATGCAAGCGCGAAAAAGGAATAAGTCGCAAAAAAGGGCCAGAAAGTGGTTTTGGAGAAGTTGAATTGTTTCAACTGGCTGAGATGGGACTGGCAAGTAGAACGTCTGCTCAAACACCTCGACGTCTACGAAGTGGTGATTGGAACTTCTGAGTGTCCGAAAGAAGGTGATTCAGACATTGAAAAATGCTGATTCCCTTGCTAAGGTTCTGCTCGTGGCAAACGTTAAATGACGCTAATGTTGACCTAACTGCGACTTGTGATAACGTCGCTGAAACGTGGCAAAGGCTTTTGTCTGTTCACGAACAGAGTTGCGGCCAGCGTTTGGATAGACTCCTGGAATCGTTTTTCTCGTCTGGGAACCTGGAAACCTTCGGAAAACTCGGAATACGCTCAGATACGTCGAGTATTCAACAGGGACGACACTCTCAACGATTCAGAGGTAGAAATCAATATCGGGACAGCGCCAGAAGAAACAGTGGAGGATTTTCTAAGCAGAAAGGACTCGACTATGATGAACAGCTTAGTCCTGTGGCGAGACTTGAAACTGTGAGGACAGTTATCAGTGTTGCTGCTAATGAAGACTTGCACATGCGCCAATTTGATGCGAAGACAACATTTTTATATGGCTTTCTCAAGGAGAAAGTGTTTCTGAGTCAGCCGGAAGGATATGACGATGGCTCTGGGAAGGTGTGGAAGCTTAAAAGAAGCCTTTATGGTCCTAAACAAAGTCCAAGGCGTTGGATACAGCAATTCGTCCAGTCGGAATCGGATACTAGTCTGTTTTCCAATCACCTTAAAAATGGAATTAAAATCGTCGTTGCCTGTTATGTTGATGACGTCCTCAAAGCTGGCAGGGACAGGACCGACGTCGAGCGATTTATTGAGTGTTTAAAAGCCGACTTTGAAATCAAAGTTTCGACACCTGATTGTTATCTCGGAATAGCCGTCAAACGAAGTGATGACGGAAAAATCACTCTTGATCAAAAAACCTACACAGATTGCTGGATAAGTTTGGTATGACCAACTGTAAACTAAATTATACGGAAAGGTAAACAGAATCATGCGGAAAACGGCCAATTTACTTAAGAAACAGCCTGCTCATACCGAAAAAAGCCATTTTATACGGAAAATGGACAACATTTTCGTTAAAATTTTAAATTCCAACCGGGAATGTCGATTTTAAACATGAACTTATTGGACTGAAAACAGAAAATCTATGCAGGAAACGTCCCATTCTCACTCGATAACGGAAAATTCATGACATACATTCGACAGTTTATACCGAAAATGGTAAATTTATACAGAAAACGACCAATTTAAACTGAAAATGATCAAGTTACAGATAAAGCATCAAATTCATGTGGAAAACAGCCAATGGATTATGCAGAAAGCCGACATTTTATTTAGAAAATGGTCAATTTGTATATACTACAAAAAAAAAGCATTCAGAAACACGCAGGTTGACAAAATACTTTAATTTAGTACAGAAAACTTGAAATTAAGGTCAATAAGTAGTAAAAGGCTGATTCATACATCAGAAAACACAGGCAGGGAGGCCAATGTAAGCTTATACATAGAATTCGTTCAAATAATACGCAAATGTCCAAGAAGTTGCCTCCAGGAATGGACAATGCACGTTTATATATGTATAACTATTTAATTAGAAAATTGGGACCTTTAGCCCCCTGAACGGGATTAGTTTGGCTATGCAATGGGCGCGCATTCCAGTCCAGAAACTGTGCATTTGGACCCTTTAACTAACCACTGGTGCTGTTCCAGGTCTCAGTTTTTTGTTAAGAGGCGAAAAAAGGGCAGACGCCGTTCATTTTGCGTCTATTATTTTCATAAGCATTTGCTTAATCTATTGAAATATCTGCCAGTGCGGTGGGAGATCGATTCTCATTGTCTATTGTTTTACCTTAGTTCATGAGGAGCTGAGGCTTTAAATGATAGAGCGATGTGGGGGGGGGGGGTTTATGGTTGAACGATGTTAGGATATGAAAAGGCAGTTTAAGTGAAGAGGATAAATTGTATTGTACTTGGCTATGCGAGGTTCAATAAACGAGCACTGCAATAGCCCTTTCGAGTTTATTTCCAACGAAAACCGACCTCTTCAATATTCATTTGTTCTAGTTATCATTTTCAGACAGTAACATGTACCGAAGGCTCTCTACTAGTTCTCAATGGAATGCCCCGGCGGAACAACTGTCGTAATCAACGAGGAACGCCTCAGTCGCAAATGGATCTTCTGGTGAACGCTCGTCAAAATCAAGAACAAACAACTGGCACACTGTGCGTTGCTCGAGCCATTCCTCGGGCGATACCACCGGCCACTTCAACGAGCCGGGCTAGCGCAAATGTTTTCTTACAGCGGCCCGGTGGTGATAGTGGGGCCCGTGTGACTGCGGTGGCCTCGTCGAGTCGAGCCAGTGCCGGTGGTTCGGCTAGGAATGGTGGAGCGCGTGGAACCACCTGTGCTTGTGGATGGACTAATTCTGTAACATTTTTAACATTATTGAAACAGTTCAAACCGCGGCTAAATTTTTAAATATTTCAGCGATCCAGAATTGTTGGAGGCGTTGAAGCCGAAGTCAACGAATTCCCACTTATGGCCGGCATTATTGTTATGGCAACAAGACAAAGATTCTGCGGTGGCTCCATTATTACAAACAGTCATATTCTCACCGCGGCTCACTGTTTGGACGACGTCAGATCTCATCCAATTGGCGTAGTCGTGGGTGACCACGACATGAACAACAGTATGTTTGACACTTTTCACCAGAGAATTATTTTACTCTAACGAGTCACATTTTCATCAGTAAGGCGTACGCCCAACGCTCAAACAATTCGAATTTCCCGTCGTATTCAACACGAAGGCTGGGATCGTACGAGGCTAGTACACGACATTGCACTTCTAGTGACGGAAAGAAAAATCAGTTTTAATCAACAAGTGGGACCAACGTGTCTACCATCAGACAGTCCTCGACTAATTGGTGAAACAGTCACAGCCATGGGTAAACTCGTACTCTGTCAAATTATTTAATCTCATCAAAAATTCAGTCCGTTCACTTGTCAAGGCTGGGGGCTCACTAAATCAATCATGGAACGTCAAAGAGGCAACCTCAGAAAAGTGGATCTTCGAGTGGTCAACATTAGAACTTGCTCGGCTCGCTACGGTTTTGCCCTGAACACAAGAACTGTGACACAAATTTGTACCTACGAGAGAAATCGTGACACCTGTCAAGTAACAAATCAACACCTGTTCACTCCGCTCTTAGTTTATCTTTTGAATACTTACAGGGAGACTCCGGAGGGCCACTAATTTGGAGAGATCCCGATGTTAATAGATTCACCCAAGTTGCCCTTGTTTCATTCGGAAGAGAGTGCGGTTCGAACACACCCGCTGTCAATACGCGTGTTCGCTCTTACATGAACTGGATCAGACGACAAGTTGCTAGTAAGTAAAGCTGTAACTCACGAAGCCCTTTATTGTATTCAACTTGTGAGCTTTCTCCAGGAACAGCCTCAGACGCTACTATTTGCACGAAAGCTTAGCGGTGTTTCAAGGACAAGATTCAAATATTCACCTCTTATTTACTAAATATAGATTTCCAGGAGACAAATTTAGTTTCTCAGGAATGATATCCTCAGACCAGCCTCCTTTTAGTCATTTTTAATAAAATAGTAGCCGGTCTTATTAGGCTCCTAATTTTTACAATAATAATTGGATCGAAAAAAATATAATTGGGCCGTTAAAAAGTCAAAGAGACGGCGACGTTTCTTGGTATAGGCAAATACCGTCGAGTACTTCAAACAACGGAACCAGGAATTTATTCTCTACCTGACATAATTAGCTGGGGAGTGCCAATCTCACCTCCCTCCACAGTAGAGGAAGATATTTTGGTTGTTGTTGTTGTAGGTGTAGGTGGTGGTGTTGTGGGAGGGGTCCCGATATGACGGTTAGTTTCACTTCTCACATAACTCATCAACCCTGCGAAGACTTTTTTGCTTTTTATAGAGACAAAAACAGCATTAACATTTTTTAAGCTATTTTATCATGAAAGTAATTATGAAAAGTTGTTTTCAGCCGTTCATTATACAATTTTACAAGAGGAATAAAATATTTCCATTGTTATCGCCTTAATTATTTTTAAATCGATAACGAAAATGGGAGGATACGTTGATAATAAGGCTTAGTAGGCTTGATACTCTTGGCCAGGCCAGGACAAAAAGGCTTGTGAACGGGTCTTTAGGGTCCGTCCGTATGCTAAGTCGTTCCTCGAAATTGGGGACAGTCACCTTTTATTTGGCATCCAAGTTTTCTCGAACATGATGATTGGTGGATTCTTGGGCGCCACACATGACTTGATAGACCACGGGGTCGGAAATTCTATAGCAACGTTCCTCGACTCCAACCTATTGGCGATTGTAGCTATCACTAGCGGCGCTAGTGTCGTGTGATAATGAAACCGGTACTCCCCACATATATGTTAAATGATAACAAGTGTTGCGTTTTTGTAAAGTTTTTTTTCGTGGTCAACGTCCGTAACATACCGGGAAAAAAGTAGTCAGTTGGCCTATAAAGTGACAAGAACATAAGAACATGGTTTCTGACACATTTATACTCAAACGTCAAGGAAGCACCCAAGTCTTTCAGCGGTCGACTTTCTCGGAATTTTTGGGAAACAATGAAATCACAACGTTGTGTCTCGGCTACGACGGCAAGAGCAACCGAAGACACAGCAGTTTTCTCTGGATTCACATTTTTGAGACATCCCACGATTTTATCACATTGAGCAATGAAGTAGCGCTTCTTGGTATGAATTTTTGCCACGGAGTTGTCCCGAAAAACGCCAAATTAGGATTGCGTCAATTTTATCCACGAATGTTCACAAATCAATCAAAATTAGCCTGTGATTGAACGCCTTTTTTAACTTCCATCCTCGGATCAACAGTTAAAATTGACACTTTTTCTCATTTGTGAGAATTTGCATTTGTTTATTTCACTTCATCGTTGAAATTTGAATTAGCAAGATTTCCTAATTTCAGCAGAGAACTTGAGATTTTTCTGATTTTTTTTTTTCATGAATTTGCGATTTTTCTCCATTTTAGATACAGATTAGCGCTTTGTATCAATATCAGTCGTCAATGAGCCAATCGGCCATTATTTCAATGGATTTAGCGAATTGTTTTTCTCAATTTCAGCGGTGAACTAACGATGTTTCTCACTTTTGGAGGGGGGGGGGTGAATTAGCATTTTCTCTCAATATGCGCGCTTTTCTCAATTACAGCTGCGGTTGACATAGCCAAACCCCACTCGGGGCCATTGTTTCTCGAAACTCTAGACGTTTCTCCTGATCGGTAAACCACGCCGAATTTTATCTTACCTAAATTTTGTTGTATAGATACGAGATTCTGTCGCCGGTATTTTAATTTGTGGAAGTAAATTAATTAACTGGTTTTTCACACTCCATGCCCCGCAATTAGACAATTACTGTACTTAGGATGGAAAAGTTGAACTTTACCATACTCAGTCTGGTAAAGTTACTTTTCCAAGACTCAAGACTGAGTACGGTAAAATGAAAACCTCTGAAAATCTTCTTTATATTTTTCATGGATTTGGATAAAAGTGAAATCATGAAAAAAATGAGTTAGATCCCTTAAACTTGAGATTTAATTCCCCGCCCCCTCTATTCTACCAGAGCAATCAATGATCAGAAATACCTCACCGATTGAAACGATTCTTCTGAGCAGTTATTGTCATAAAAATATTGTCCCATTACTTATTTCATTTCTCATGTCGCGCGAAAAATGCCGTACATAACTCGTCGTAAGTGCAATTCACCTGCGCTCGCACTTATTCAGCAGCCTCGGCTTCGCCTCGCCTGCCGTAAAGTGACACTTACCAGTCTCGTTATGTAATATACTATTAAACATGCCCTTTTCTGCCCTGATGGAGTCATTAAATATGACGAAATCTTGGCTGTACAGTCTCTGTGTTTCTTGGTGACACCCATTTTCCACGTTTAGCACTTCACTATCAGGCTGCTACATAAACTATTTAGCCAAAGTTACACGGTTTTCGACCTCGTAAACCACATTCGGAAACTCGGGTCTTTCAAAAACCAGTTTTATCGGATCAGACTCCTCCAAAATCAATACTTACCCGGGGTTGACTCATGTTTTTAAAGAGCCGTGTCGATGAATCTTCTAAGAACGAAGTTTTGCTGATCGGTGACTGCAGAACAAAATTTCAAGTTGCTAATTTGGCTCTCAAAAAAATTATTTTTTTGGCTCGACTTCCTTTGATAGACTACATTTCTTTATTTCACACCATAAATCGCTCAAGCTACTTCGATTATGGGTCTTAAAATATATTTTCCACCATAAATCGAAACCATTTGGTGGCTCCTTTTAAACCATCGTCTCTGAAATTAAGAAAAAGAGCTCCAGGCTTAAATTTTGAAAAATCCCTAATTCGCAGGTAAAAACTGGGAAAAGAGCTATTCGCGGTTCAATGCAACTTTCAGACTTGAATTGAGAAAAACGAATGTCCGTGGGGTTTACGGAGTGCCTTAAACGGCTAAAGGGTCGTTCTTGTAGCAAATATGTTATTCAATACCTTTGAGAAATTCGATAATTTTATTACATAGCTAAAATATAGAGATTGGAGTATTTTTGAACATTATTTTCATGGTTGAATGAGAACCTATCTTGGCAGGAATTGAGAAAAATATCTTAGGTTTGTGAATGAGGCAAGCCAAAGGCTGGAATTGAAAAAAAACGTCAATTTAGAGAAACGTGATGGCAAAATGAGGAAAAGGCGTTAATTCATGGCTAAAATTGAGAAACTCAGCTTATTCGTGAAATCGTGACTATGGAAAAAAATCAATTTTCGTGTTTGAAATTGTTAGAAGGTGCTTACTTCATGCACACAGTGAAAAAACGACTACTCAAGAATAAGTCATACTTTTTCCCGTGCAGGGTTCACGGAATCCTCGTCAGAATACGTACGGGGAACAAACTCGTCAGATATCGCATGCACACCCTAGCCTAAGGCTTCGGTTACTATGCATTCGATTTGTTATATTGTTATTATATTGCTTGCTATATTGTTATAATGTTTTCGCCTACAATGGCCGACCACTTGAAAGCCCTCAGTGACCACTGCAATTGGCCAAGTGTACGTTCGCGGCCTGGGAAGTAGAGTTTTTGGGGCACAAGGTCAGTGCAGAGGGGATTCACTCCTACAGACACATTTGAAAGTGATTGGTGGTTTTCCACCACCGAGTACCTTGACGGAAGTGCGGTCTTTTCTGGGGATGTGCCCGTTTTATAGGCGTTTTGTGGACAATTTCGCGGCAATATAAGCGCCGCTCACGGCCCTTACGAAGAAAAATTGTCCCTTTGTGTGGTCGGAAGCGTGTCAGGGAGCGTTTTATAGGTTAAAAAGGGCATTGGTGTCGGAGCCTGTGTTGAGATACCCAGACTTTGGGCGAGGGTTCGTTTTAACGACTGACGCGACGCTCAAGGGGCTGGGGGCTGTGCTTTCGCAGGCATTTGATGATGGGGAGCACCCTATAGGGTATGCGTCACGGTAATTGAATGACCCTGAGACGCGTTACACCGCGACGGAGTTGGAGTTTTCGGCGTCAAGTTTTTTCGATGCCTTTTTTTTGGTCGCCATTTTACGATTCGCTCCGATCACTCAGCGCTGGTTGGCGGGGCACAAGGACACGAACTTGCGACTGATGCGGTGGGCCATGGTGTTAGAGGAGTACGATTATAAAATAGAGTACACTCCCGGCAAGACGAACAAGGTGGCTGACGCGTTGAGTCAAAAGGTGATGGTGGTGACTGTTGGGCCCGTCGCCTTAACAAGAGACCTGTGGAGACGCGGCAGGCGGAAGACAGCGAGTGTGCCGTGTGAGAAAAGAAGAGAATTTTCAAGAGAATTAAGGCGGGGGTTTTGTGTAGACGGGTGGATTACGCCCTACGGGTAGTTTTACCACGGTCTTTACCGTATTTGGCGCTCTACTTAGCTCATGACTGTTGTTATGTAATTTTTAAAAACCTTTATGTAACCTCCCCAGTCTTTTTCTTGTATCGTCCTCGTGCCATGTGCTTGCTTTTACTTTTACTGTTTTTTACCTTTTTCTCCTAATTAAAAACTTCAGGTTATGTGCCCAGTGTTTACGCCTATCAATCGAAATGAATTAAAATACTAAAAACTTTAAAAAAAAAAAAAAACTTTCATCCGCGGGAAAGTGAAGTGAAGTTGATGTCTAGTGACTCTAATATTATGTCGGTCATAACAGAAGATTTAACACAAATCGACAGGTTGAAAGACCACTCCAACTTTCAGTTGTGGAAATTTCAAATTTCTATTCTTCTGAAGTCGTACGGCCTCTACGGGATGGTCGACGGCTCCACACCAATGCCGACGGCTGAAACTGAAGCGGACGCGTGGAAAAAGAAGGACGCCAGGGTTCAAAAAATAATAGTAAGCACTATTGAAAAAATCCCCCTAATGCATGTGATTAATTGCGACACCTCGTTCGAAATGTTTTCCACTCTTCGCTCTATATTTGAGCGTGACACAGATCATCAAAAATACTCTCTATTAAAAACCTTTTTCTCGGAGACCTTCGACCCTAAAAAAGATATGGCTACGCATATCTCAAAGCTTCAAAATCTCGCTCATTCGCTTAAATCCCTGAAACGCGAAATAGACGATGAAATGCTAATGACAAAAATTCTTTCTACACTTCCGCCCTCCTATAAGCATTTCATAAGTGCGTGGGAGTCGACCCAAATTAAGGAAAAAACGTTAACAAACTTAACCGCTCGCCTTCTCGCCGAGGAAGCAAGAACTATCGATGCCAGCAAAAAAGAAGACGAAGATGTTGTTGCATTCCACACCTTTAATAAAAAACCGTCTCACCTTAAAAATAAAAACCAATGCTGCTGCTCCTGCAAAAACTCATTTAAAACAAATGCCCGTAAAAAAACATCTAATTCAAGTTCGTCTTTATACTGTAGTATCTGCAAGAAAAACAACCACACCGAGAAAAACTGTTTTTTCAGAAATAAAATTAAATCCAACAAAGTCTCCAGTGTGTCTTTCCTTGCGAACGGGACTGAAGGACTCTCTTCGAATTTATGGGTTATTGACTCGGGTTCAACCAGTCATCTTGTTAACGACCTTTCCTGGCTGACGAATTTAAAGCCTCATAGGAGTAGCATATTTGTCGCCAAAAAAAATCTAAACATGGAGTCGACAGCCATGGGAGACGTACAAACGGAAGAAGGATTATTTAAAGACGTTCTTTATGTTCCTGAGTTGACACAAAATATTCTCTCTGTCCCCGTCATCACCAACAACGGTGGGGTCATCACATTTGAAAGGAACAAGGTGCTCATATCAATAAATAGCGAGGTCGTTTTTGAAGGAGCACGAGATGAGCGCGGGCTATTTGTCTTAAAATTGACTAAAATGTCAAATCATGCCCTATTGACGTCACACTCACCGAACCATCTTACCTTATGGCACCATCGACTCGGTCACCTAAATAGAGACTATATCAAACGTCTCGTGCCTATCTCAAATGGACTCAATTTAAAGAAAGGGGATTTTTTGTCTGACAACAAAAAACCGTGTGAAATCTGTCTCAAGTCAAAACAACCGAGACTTCCCTTTAAGACTCAACGAGGAAGAGCGTCTCGACCGCTAGAGCTTATTCACACCGACGTTTGTGGACCAATAGATCCTCAAACGTGGGACAAAAAAGTATACTTCGTTACGTTTCTCGACGACTTCACACATTTTTCAATCTGCATCCTGAGGGCTTGTTCTATAACTTTAACAACAGTAGTTAACGACAGTAAGTCATATGCTTTCATTAATTAAATCGACGAAATTGAATGAAATCAGGTGATTGACTGTTGGTATCAACTGTTGCTAATTTTATAGAACAGAGGCCCTGATTCAACACAAAAGCGACGTGAAAGATGAGGTGAAAAGCTACGTAAACCAAGCAGAAGCCCATTTCAACTTGAAAGTTGCTCGAATAAGGTGTGACAACGGTTCGGAATATATCAATGCAGATCTAAAATCTTGGAGTAAAATTAAAGGTATCACCTTGGACGTAACCGTTCCGTATAGTCCTCAATTAAACGGGAAAGCCGAGCGTCTCAACCGAACACTTATCGAAAAAGCCAGAGGGCTCCTCAAGCATGCAAGTGTCGATAAAAAAATGTGGGGTGAAGCTCTTCGCACCTCCACTTACTTACTGAATCGGTCTCCAACTAGTAACCAGCAAGTGACGCCGGCAGAAGCGTGGTACAACAAAACGCCAAATCTCTCAAACCTTCGAATTTTCGGCTGCACTGCCTATTCCCGAATTCTAGGAAATTTAAAAAAACTAGACGATCGCAGTCAAAAACTCGTGTTCATCGGGTATTCACCTGTAGGATACCGGCTTTGGGATCACGTCAACAACAGAATAATTCATTCAAGGGATGTAGTCTTTGATGAAAACGATTTCATCTACTCTAAGTCACGTTCGACTGTTGAAGATCAATACCCAATTCTTCATAAAAACATCTCTTCGACTGAAGTTGAGACCGACAGTGAATCAATCGCTCAAAGTGATAATTTTGCCTCAACAACCCTGAATTCACCACACAGAGAGGACAATCTTCGGAGAAGTGACCGTCCTCGCAATATTCCTTCAAAATACGACGATTACGTCTTACTAAGCTACAATGAAGCTATTAAAAGCAACGATAAGGACGAGTGGCTGCAGGCTATGCAAAACGAGATAGATTCACTCACAAAAAATAATACCTGGACGCTAGTTGATCGCCATGAAGCAAAACCTAAAAAAGTTATCTCAAGCCGGTGGGTTTTTCGACGAAAAGACGACGGGACCTTCAAAGCTCGTCTCGTAGCAAGGGGTTGCGAACAGGTCTTTGGAGAAGACTACTTCGACACATACAGTCCCGTCATTAATGCCTGTCCGTTGAGAATTCTTCTTGCACTCTCGTCTCTACCGGAAAACCTAATTTTTACATTTGACATAAAATCTGCTTTCCTCTACGGAGAGATTGACGAAGAAATTTTCATGTCCTTACCTCAAGGGTTTGGAGGCGAAAAAAAAATCTGCAAACTTCATAAGTCGCTTTACGGCCTAAAACAAGCGCCACTAAAATGGAATCAAACTTTCACGGGCTTTCTGGAAACTAAGGAACTCCACGCCACTAAAAATGAGCCTACTATTTGGACCAACCACGACAGCTCTCTCACGTTGGCAATTTACGTTGATGATGGATTCCTGATAACAAAAGACAAACATAAAGCTCATCTTTTTCTCAGAGATCTTGAAGAAAAATTTGACGTAAAATGGAATGACCAACCTACTTCGTATCTCGGTTTAGAATTGGACAAAACCTCCGCTGGGATTACAATAAAGCAAGAAAAATATACGACAAAAATCCTTCAGCAGTTTCGAATGGAGAACTCCAAACCCCTACTAACGCCGGCCGCCATTAATAAAAACCAGTCATCTTTCGACTCAAGTTCCACTCTTTTCCCGTATCGTGAAGCTATCGGCTGCCTGCTCTATCTAAGCAACCGCTCTCGACCGGATATCAGTTACGCAGTTAACTTAGCCAGCAGACGCGTCGAGAATCCCTCCTCTCAAGACACCACTGATGTAAAAAACATTTTGCGCTACCTCAATGGCACTCAAAGCTACGCCATAACTTACAAAGGACACGCCGCATCAAATGAACTTCTTGTCTATTCCGACGCTGATTACGCCGGTGATCCTGAAACTCGCCGAAGCACTACCGGATTCGTCATAATGTTCCTCAACGGCCCGATTTGCTGGGCATCACGAAAACAACCCATCGTTGCTCTCTCGAGTACTGAGGCTGAATTTATTTCCGCCGCCGAGTGCGTTAAGGAGGTGACATACATCAAGTCACTAATCGAGGAACTTACAAAAATTCCCCTAACAATAACACTAAATATCGACAACCAAAGTGCAATCACGCTAATTCAAAACAACATAGTCACGAAACGAAGCAAACACATTGACGTTCGATACCGTTACATCCATGAAACAGTGAAAAACAAACTAATTACTATAAAATACTGCCCGACTGAAAATCAAACCGCAGATATTTTTACAAAAAACCTCAACACAACTAAATTTCAAAAGCACCGAGACTCCTTACTCACAAACCTGGCTTATACAATTCACCAGCATGCAAAATACAAATAATCATAATAAAAAAATTTGAAATATATATATAAAATAAAATTTAAAAAATTAAGAAAAACATAAAAAAAAACAAACAAATAAAAAAAAATAAAATAAAATATAAAGATATTTAAATAAAAATAAAAAGAGATAAAAAATAAAATAAAATAAAAATGAATTCACATAAAAAAATATTTAAAAAACAAAGAATAATAAAAAATAAAAGAGATAAAAAAACAAAAACAATAAAAAAATAAAAAAAAAAATGAATTCAAATAAATAAAAAGAAAAAGAATAAAATAAAGTGATCTAAAGAAGACACATAAAAAAAAAACATAATAAAAAAAGGAAATATAAATAAAATACTTTTAAAAATGAAATAAATAAGTACGTTCGATGCCGGAGGACTTCCGTCGCCGCAGAACTTCTCCGATGCGTCCCTGACGAAAGTGGCAGCATGCCGGAAAACGCCTACTTCATGCATCGATTATTCTTATAAAAACTTCTGATTTTACAAAATTAAGGAGGTGTGTTGTTATGTAATTTTTAAAAACCTTTATGTAACCTCCCCAGTCTTTTTCTTGTATCGTCCTCGTGCCATGTGCTTGCTTTTACTTTTACTGTTTTTTACCTTTTTCTCCTAATTAAAAACTTCAATGACGCGCCCTTCGCGGGGCATTCGGGGGAAAAGAAGACGTGGTAGAGATTCAAGGCTAAGTAATACTAGGTGGTGGATTACGTGAATTCCTGCGTGTCGTGTGCGTAGAAGAAGGACTATAGGAGGGGGGGTTGCACCCCTGGGAGAATTTAGAGAACCCGCCACGACCTTTGAGCAAGTTTCGCCGGACGTGGTTGGTCCTTTTGTGGTAACTGCGCGTGGTAATCGTTATGTTTTGTCCCTCATGGATCAATTTTCGATACTGGTGGTGTTGGTTCCAATTCCTGACCAGCAGGCTGAGCCCATTGCTGAGGGTTTCCTGAATGGTTTTGTAATTTCATATGACCTGCCGGACCAAGGGGCTTCGTTCATGTCGAAGGTCTTTCGAAATTTGTGTGAACTCTTGGAAATTAGGAAAGTTCATACAACGGCATACCATCCACAGACGAATGGTCGGCTGGAGCGGATCCATCGAACGCTCGCCACCATGATGAGTCATTATGTGAAAGCCCAACAGTCTGATTGGGACAAATTTGTGCCTTTCGCGGCCATGGCCATTAAATCGCAGAATAACGAGAGTACCAGGTTTTCGCCGTTAGAGTTGTGTTTCGGGAAGCAGATGGTCACGCTTTTGGACGGGGATTTGGCGTTGGGGCCGGAGGGAGAGCCCCTAGATGTGTACTAGGAGCTTTTCCGGGACCGGCTACGGGTGGTGCAGGCCCCGGCGCGAGTGAACAACCAAAAGGCCGTGGGTAAGCGGGCAGAGCGGTTTAAAGCGGGCACTAAGCCCGATGGTTTTCACAAGGGCCAGTTGGTCATGTTGCACTCGCCGGCAGTGAGGAAGGGGTGTGCGAAGAAATTGACGCGGCCCTGGCTTGGACCTATTACCGGCTCACTGTGGTAATTCGGATTGGTCGGAGAGTGGTGCATGTGAATCGGCTGAAGCCTTTCTTCGGAAGAGACCGGCGGGTCGTTTTTGGACGGGAGTCGGCCGGGGGGTTCAGCAGGGCCTTCGGGGGCTTCAGCTCCTGGGGGTGAGGTTGCTCCGGAGGGGCCAGTGGAGGTGCCTTTGGTGGGCTGTCGTCTGGTCCCTCGGATAAATTACCGCGAACTAGCCGGGTTGGAGTAAGAATTTGGGGGTTGTTATTGGGTATTTGATTGTTATTGAATTAGGGTATTTTATTAAGTGATTATTATTGAATTAGTGTTGGTTTTTTGTGGTGGCGGCTCTGGGCCGTCTGGTGGCAGAATGGTGTTTTTTTTTTTGTTATTAGTGATTGAGCGGTTGGTTTACATATTTGGGTTACTATAGGTCTTGTAGTTATTGCGTTTTTTTGTTATGGATATTGTTTTTGTTATTCTTGTTTTTCGTTATTGGATTGCGAGTTCTAATGCCTTTCGGCAGGAAGTGGGTTTTTGTCTCTCTCACTCTCTCTCTCTCTTAGGTTGGAAATCAGGTGGGGTCGCTGGTCTGGGTCAGGGGTACGTCGGAGCGCGGCGTTGGTCTGTTATCACTCAGGGTTCGACTCTTCTTGTTTGGAACGGCGGGCGTCGAAGGAGGACCATAGTGATTCTGGGCATTTCGAAAATGGTCTCCACGTGATGGGGGGGGGGGCAGTAGTCCGTCGGCCCACGCGCAGGAGTGAAGGGCGCGACGCAGGTGCTCGGGAGGTCTTCAAGCCCTTCAGTTCGTGGGATGGATCGAGTGGCAGTCCCAGCTGTCCCAGATGTCCGATAATGCATTCGTTGTCACCTATTTGGTTGTTGTACTGTCTTTGCCTTGTTCACATTCCGGTTTAAGTTGATGTCAGTATTCGTTCTTGTTTTGTACAGGCTCTACTTCTGACGGCTTGGTGATTTGCGGTACGTGGGGCGTAGCTGGCAGCGGGCTGTCGCATTGGTCTCAAATTTTGAGGGGAAAGCGGTCGGCAATGGCTGAATTTAAAATTTGGGAGTAAATAAAAATCTGGAACTGGGGGGGGGGGAGATTGAAATCCAAATTTATGGGTGTTGTAGGGCATGGTAGGATGCCCAGGGGTGTGGCGGCGTCGAGGGCCGTTCACTTCAAGTAGGAAATCGGCCACCTTGCTCGTACTGGCAAGCGTTGACAACCCTCCCCTTTCGTTGCTCGGTGGAGAGGCACTTTTCGTAAGGCCGTCCTCTTGTGTAGGCCGTCGAGAAGCTGGACCTTGCCCTTTGTGCGTGCCTGAATGTGGACCCCACCATAAAACGTCGTGAGTGGCGGGTGAGGGTTCCGGCCGGAGGAGAGGTGCCAAGCCGGGCACAAAAGGTGGAGCAAGCTGTTTGTGCGCTGGCGGGACGCAGCGCCACGGAGGTGGGGGTGATGTAACGCTCTAAAAAGAGCGTTATGTTAAGCGATAGAGAAAAGGAGCTCGGTCCGGGGAATTATTCACCGTTCGGTGAATGAACCCGGCGAGCTAAGGAACGAGCGGGAGAGAATAGCCCGAAAGCGTCAACATATCCTTGGAGAAACTGCTTGTCATCCACAACACCTGGGGTTTTTAGAAACACACTGAGAAAAATCCGGTGGCCCGATGGTTTCGGAAGTGAACCGAAGAACGTCATCGGGTCAAAAGCCACCCGATGAAGTAATTCTTCGTCCATATTCGAGCTGATGCGGCGAAGAATCCACTCGAAGAATGGATCAATTTTCTGCGACCCGATGTTCAGGTCTGTTCGAACCGTCCTTAGTGCTGAAGCTAACAGAACTCTTCGGCTCACTTTTTTTTTCAAGTTGAAACTATCTGATGGGTTCGTTTACTTTCTTTGCTAAGAACCGATGAGAAATAGCCTGATGCTTTTGTCCGAACATCGTGTGAAAACGTTAAATCATGGAGTGAAGTAAAGAAGATTCGATTGATTTCAGCTCGATGACTTGACTGGTAATGAAAAAATGAAATGAAAAAAACAAAAAAAAACACACAAAAAAAACTGGTGGCTCGAACAAATAAGAATAAGTTCCTAATGCAATTGGCCTGATGGAGTTTTGATTAATCGATGAGGTTTTTTGCCTGGTAAAATTCGGCTGAAGTGAAATAATTGCAGGTATATTTTATGCAACCCTGGAGTAAAGACGTGTTTCATTTTCTGAGGAACAAGTTTAGCAGCACGAGAGCTAGGGTTGCAATGGACCCGGGAAAATAAATATTGTTACCTACTCGTTTAACTTGGCAACTTTCTTGGTTTGGTCTGGGTAGTTAGTTTGGTCTTAAGCTTAGTTTGGTGGCTTGTTCAAAAACAAAAACTGTTCTTTGCCGCTATACCAAGTCGCAGCAGAAGAACAAGCGTCCAGTATTCCGTTGATCCAGAAGTTTTCTTCTGCTTAAAAGCTGGCTCGCGCCTCTGGAAAAATATAATTAATTTGACATCTCATCGTGTCAATTCACTTTCCCATCGGTCGATTTCCTTGTACGAAACGATAAACTAACTTCTTCCATCCAATGCTTTAAAAAAAATAAGAAAAAAAAAACGCTGACGGTGCTTTCATTCCAAGAGTTTTTATGGAGAACTTCGGCATCGTTCGAATCTACCCTTAAGAAAAAAGTCGCTAGGTTCATTTTGAACCGATGGGGGTCAATGGAGGGGCACAACGTTCACGTTTCGAGCCATTTTTCTTCGCTAACGAACGCATTGATGTGTTGAGTGCTCGTGTATGTGCATGCAGAAATTTCCCACAGCGGCCCCCTTTTTCTGGCTCTACGACTCCACCTTTCTCGTTCATCACGTGTTCAGTTGGTGAGTACCTGTCTACTAATACTAGCAGTTTATCGCATGCTATAATTTTTCATTATGTATTTCAATTATGTTTCCGATACTTTTTATGAATCCGCTTCGTGATTTTGTTTGAACGTTTCGTTTGGTTCAGAATTCACAAACTATTCGTTGTAACTCCCCTCCACTAATCAACTTTTTCGAGAAATTTATAGACAGTAATCGAAGTCCTTTCTAACACATAATTTTTCAGCTGAATTTAGAAGCGCTGGGATAAACAAGTGAAGTTTGGCGATTTTTTAAAAATTGCATCCCTATTATTACCCCCTTACCATTTTTCAAAATAAATGTCTTTGGAGATTAATGAAGTTTGTTGGGTTAGTTGGTGAATTTTGGCAATTTTTATTCAATTTTCATCCCCTATATTCACCCCCCCCCCTTGAACGATTTGGCTCAAATGGAATACCAGCCGAGGTCTTTGACTATTGATTTTTGGGTCAAAGCTCATTCCCATAAATTAATTTCTTCGAGAGTTATAAAAGAGAGTACTAAAAATAAAACTGGCGTAATTTTCGTAATTGGCGGGAATTCATGAAAAAATATAAAATGTGTCATATCTCGGAAACTAAGCGGAATTCCCAAAAACGCCAAATAGTTATTTTGATCACAAATGATGTGCCCCAAATAACTAATTCCATGAACACCCCATATAGAAGGTGCTCTATGAATGTATACGGGTTTATGCGAATTTTCGAACCGTCCAAATTTTACTGTTTCTATTGCCAGGCCCCTTTTTTGATTTCAAGCATGTAATTTAATGCAAATGTCGTATTGATATCTCCGTAATGGTGAAAAATTGCGATTTTTAATCAATTTTTGAAGATTATATTTTTTGGTGAGATTAGTGCAGCTTTTGAAACCCATTATTTCTTGGAATCCCAAATTTTCAGCCCTCAAATTCTCACCCAAAAGAAAGAGGGTTGCGTTTTGACAATATATTGAGGTGATACGGGAGAAAAGTGGATGATCTATGCCCCCCCCCCATAATCACTATTGCACGCCTGTTCAACCAATCGATTTTTGTTTTTAAAATCAATATTGACTTTTTCACCACAAGGCAATATGAACTAGAGTCGAATAACAATCTTCAGTACTAGTACTCTCCCTTCTCGATTAGGCCGCTCCTGCAATGTCATGCCCAAAGTTCAATGTCGGTTTTGGTTCAGTGTCGAATTTTCACGATCGACTTGACTTTTAGTGAATAATAATTTAAACTATTGCAGAACAGGGAGGATTTGATTCACAAGACGATCTATTTAGTTGTGTTGACGTTGAGAGCGTGGAGACACCTGCTGTCACTCAGCTTTTCACGAAAAGCATCTTTCATTTGCGTTTCCGAAAAGGACGCGCAGTGAGCAGGTGAATTTTTGACAAATCGAAATTGCACAGAAAAAAAATCTAATATTTTGTTGTTTTTAAAGAATACTGCAGACAATTGGGCTCCCTCCGGTTCAGCAGACATATCTTGTCATTCCACTGAGCCCACAGACTCGACGTCATCGTTGAATTCAGAGCTGGGACTTCACCATGATTTAGAATTCCCTATCGTGGGTGATTTCTTACAATTCGTGAGAATAAAACACTTGTACTCGGATAATGAATGTAATCAGTTTTATTTCGAGTGCACTCGATTTTCAACAATAGATTTCAATGACCATTTGTTTGCGTACGAAGTTGAGGACATGCGGGAAAAATGTTTTTTCACCCACTCGCTTATTTCCGAATTCCCCTTCCCCAATACTTTCTGTGCCTTGGATAATAACAAAATGTACGTTGTACTCCGAAATTCAATAGACTAATTGTACAATAGCAGCAGAAAATGTATTGTAATTTATCGCATATTGCTTTGTATATTAATGATAATAATATTAAAAATCATAATAAATGTTTTGAGTGGAAATGCTGAGTTGGAGAGGTACGATTGGTCGAGGAAATACATGCGAAACTCCCCCTGAAGACTCTACTCCACGGCCCACGAAACTAGTTCCTGCGTATCTCACGCAAGGATTGCACCGATTTTCATGACTTCATGATTATTTTGCATTATTCCATTTCCAGGCTATGGCCTGATCATCGGTCCGAGTTCTCACCCGATGAACATTCCTCGGTCTACTCCACGGCCCGCGAATCGAGTTCATGCGTATCTCGCGCTAGGGTGGACCGATTTTCACGAATCTTTTTGCATTTTTCTACAAATAATGATACTTAGGGCGAATACACAACGACTTTAAAAAAATCCATCAATTTTAGTAATTTTATTTTACTTGTTTTAACAATTCAAACAAAATTATTAAATTGAAGGACTACTTTTTCATCAAGTCGTTTCCTAATCGCCCTTGCTTTAATTATTTGAAGTAAAATGCAAAATTATTCGTGAATATCGGTCCACCCTAGCGCGAGATACGCATGAACTCGATTCGCGGGCCGTGGAGTAGACCGAGGAATGTTCTTCGGGCGAACAATAGAACCGATGATCAGGCCAAAGCAAACCGAGGAATGTTCATCGGGCGAACAATAGGACCGACGATCAGGCGATAGCAAACCGAGGAATGTTCATCGGGCGTACAATAGGACCGATGATCAGGCCAAAGCAAACTGAGCAATGTTCATCGGCTGAGAACTCGGACCGATGATCAGGCCAAAGCAAACCGAGGAATGTTCATCGGTTGAGAACTCAGACCGATGATCAGGCCAATGCAAACTGAGGAATGTTCTTCGGGCGAACAATAGGACCGATGATCAGGCTAAAGCAAACCGATGAATGTTCATCGGGCGAACAATCGGACCGATGATCAGGCCAATGCAAACTGAGGAATGTTCATCGGGTGAGAACTCGGACCGATGATCAGGTCAAAGCAAACTGAGGAGTGTTCATCGGGTGAATAATAGGGCCGATGGTCAGGCCAAAGTGAACCGAGGAGTATTCATCGGGTGCATCCAAAGTCTGATGAATTGGCACGATGATCGGTTCAACATGTACCGATAGCATTCATCGGGTGAAAACCCTAAAGGCCATTTCGACCTGATCATCGGGCATTATGATTTTGACCCGATGGTCGGGCGAATATTGACCCGATGAAGGCCTTTATTTCTCTCAGTGCATGGCCCTGAGACTTGATATAAAACCCGGGAAATTCCCTAATTGCAAAAAAGGTCTTGGAGTCCTAGTCGAAAGCGCACGTCGAGTCTTTGAGGGGAACTTCGCCTTTGCGATCTGCCCGTGTGCCGCCGCTCGACCACGTTACCACGAACCCATCGGGTCCCGAAGCAGGTCAGTCAAGGCTAAGGTTGTAAATACTCGTTAATATAGTGTGGTATAAGCTTGACCGTTGTCGTGCCGCCGCGGTCGCCCTCTTAAATATTTACCTCTGAACACACTTCTCGGAGGCTCCCGGAATCAAGGCCTGGGGCCTTATTCCGAAAGGTCAGGAAAAAATGCCGCGAGCGGGATCCAAGGACGCCGAATAAGAAATAACATTATCCCGCCTTTAGCAACCGTTTTTTTTTTGCGGCATTTTCACACGGCTTCGGAATACGGCCCCTGGTCGGGCTTTACACTCTGACACCCACGAAATGAGAAATAGTGAGATTTTAAATGAAGTAAAAACAAGCACCTTAATGTCCGACAGTTGCTAGGGTACGGAACAGATAATTGGTGAAAATGCGAAAAGACGTGAACGTTTTCCTTTTTTACGTCTCTATACGTAATTACGTACTTATTTAAATTCCTGGCCGTTAACGAAGCAACGTTTCACTGACGTTTTAATCACCGTATTTATTTTAATTTTAAACTTTCTCAAATATGCGTCTGATAAATTAGCCATGGAATGAACGCTACTAAAGAAATAAAGCTCGTAGGTTTATTCAGTTGTTCAACATGAAAAACAAGAGACGAACATACTTTTTTTGTCTTTCTTTTTTTCAAGGGCGATTTACCGAGAGCTCACCTTTTTGTCATTTCTTTGTTTTTTTCTTGTTATTATTATTATTATTTACGCGAAACTATGGCATCCACCGTATTGTTCGTCGGCTGGAGCTTCCTTGTCGCCGTGATTTCATGCAGTGCCAGCACGCTTTTTGACGACGGAACCACGACAAAGCGACTTCAAGTGACTGAAAATGAAACGGTGGAAATTTCATCGCCCGGCTATCCAAATATGGTGGGGAGTGGGACGAAATTACAGTGGATCGTCGAGGGACCTGAGAATCGGACTTTATTGTTGATTTGCGACGATGTTTTTGTTTTTAAGGTATACCTGGAAGGGAGGGGAGGTTGAGAACACAAAACTGTTACAATTACGTTTTTTTTGTTTTGTTTTTTTCAATCTTTTTCAGAGTACATCTTGTAATGAGGCCGCTCTGTGGACGTGGAACGGAAGGAATTTTAAAAATTTCTGCGGGATGACGAATCACATGGGTGCCCTGTCGGTGGGCAATCAGCTCAAAATTCTCCTCAAGGGTGAATCTCACGTAGGGAAATTCAGATGTTCCGTTAAGGTGTCTCCGACTGAAAAAGATGTAGCCGACGAGTCTCCGAGAGTCGCCCGGTTGAAAGAGGACGATGACGACGATATCGTGCGAACGACTAGCTGCCCTTGCGGTTGGTCCAATAAGGTACAGACAAAAAAAACACTTGATTTTCGACGTTTTCCAACATTTTTTTAATTGTTTTTTAAGAATACAAGAATTGTTGGTGGTAAACGTGCCCTACCGAACGAGTTTCCTTTTATGGTGAACGTCGTTGGGCGTATTAGCAGGCAACGAGTATGTGGAGGAACTATAATTACAGAAAGTCACATCCTTACGGCTGCCCATTGCGTGGGCAGTAGAAATTGGTTGCTCTTATCCGTCGTTCTAGGAAAACATCGAATGCGTAACTTTACATTTCTTATAATTCTTATAACTTTTAAATCTTACAAAACTCAAGTTACTAACGATTCATCCCCTTCCCCCCGACCATAGAAAAAAGAGATAGTCATGAAGAATCAATCGACGTATCGTACCCTGTCACCCACGAGTACTTCAGCCCCAAAACATTGGATAATGACATCGCCATTCTCGTACTCGTTAAACCAATCAAATTCAGAAGAGAAATCGGCCCTGTGTGCCTACCTGACGTTCATTACAATCTTCAAAACGAATATCTCAAAGCGTTGGGTTCGTTTCAAATAGATTTGTCTTCAGTGCCGAAAACTTTAAATCTTCGCCAAACAGGATGGGGCGAAACCAAGTTGAATGGCCTGGCGAACACACTCAAAAAGGTCGATCTTCGCGTCGTTGACATTGAAACCTGTTCGGCTCAGTACGACTTTAAAATCAACACTAAAACAGTTTCTCAACTGTGCACTTACTCGAAAAATAAGGACACTTGCCTGGTAATTAAGAAGTTTAACCCTTCTCACCCAACCCCGTCAGCTTATAATGAGAAAATTTTCCTCCTCCCCTCCCCCTTCACTCCCACACCATTCTCTTCAGGGAGATTCCGGAGGGCCATTAGTCTGGCTTGATCCCGAGACTAATCGCTATGTACAAATGGCTTTGGTGTCTTTTGGCAAGGACTGCGGAGGATCAAGCCCCGCAGTTAACACCGACGTGTTCTACTTTATGAGTTGGATAAAGAAGATAGTACAGAGTGAGTTATTTTGAAAGTTTTGACCGATCATTAATAATAAAAATAAAAAAATTGATTTTGCCCAACAGAAACTCAACCAAAAGCGGAAGTTTGCTTTAAGGTATGAGGATGTTAACTGAAGGTAATGACGCCATCTTACATTTTATTTACAACGACAAAGATTTTATCACATCCAGATAAATAAATCTCTTCTTATTTTACCCTGTTTGATTTATTTATATTACAAAATCAATTAACACTTAATTAGCCTGGAGACGATAAAGTGCGATCAATAACGTTACAAGTAAAAACGTGCACGGTTTGATAAGGAATAATTTGCATACTCGAAACATTTAAAGTGAGTCACCAAATGGGCGGGTGTAGAGTGGGCCCCGAGCTTGAGGGGCAGAGGGCAAGGAAATAATCCGTTGTGTATAGTGGGCCCCGAGCTCGAGGGGCAGAGGGCAAGGAGATAATAGAGTTGTGTAGGCTGGGCCCAGTCAGTCAAGACTCGAGAGCACAACATGGCACAAGCCAACGTTATGTTCGGGCAGCGAGGCCACGTTCTGCTGGAGATTGACGGCTTCAAATATAAGAAACACCGAGAATTGGTTACAGGAGAAACGAGGTGGCGGTAAGTTTATGTCGTTATTATTTCTATTGTACAAGTATATGTCGTTCATGCATTATCATTGAAGGAAGAAAATGAAAATGATGAAGGATGTTTATTGTTGTAGTTGCTGTAAAAACTTGTGCGTTGCGTCAATCAAAACAAGCGGAGCCAACCACGTCATCACAGACACCAATTTCACTCACAATCACGAACCGCTGTCCGAAAGAGATCGCCAGAGGCAGGTGTTGAGCGGTGCAGCGAAGCGGAAGGCTGAAGAACAAATTTCAGAGAGGCCAGCCAAAATTTTGCGATCTTTATTAACTGTGCAGAATACTGAAACGTTAGAGGTTAGTAGCTCTAGTGTACAATGTTTGACAGGCCCTTGGCCAACATAGGTACTTTATAGATGGGGTGTAATTGTTTTACAACAAAAACTGAAAGTCACATTTTATTATTTCAGACCTCGGACCTTTCAAGAATAAAAAGGAACATGTATGACGTACGGCGAAAGTCCCTACCAACCCTGCCAAAAACTGCTGAAGACGTGTTTGACGTGATTCGATCTTCAAATCTGAAAACGGTTAACGAAGAGGACTTCGTGCTCGTGAACGACGCCGATAATGGACTTATAATTTTTTCTTGTTTAACCAATTTGAAAGCTCTCGCAAGAGCACAGGCGGTTTACAAGGCAACAATTCATCGACCAACACCTCCACAAATACCTCTCTGGGAGCCTATCTAGTCGTGGCTTTGTGTCCTTGGTCAGCAGTCACTACAGTCCTTCATAAAGTTTACCCACTCATTGTGATATATTACCTAATGTTTACCTAATTTTGATGCTTTTATCGACGACCACTCATTGTGATATTAATGTTTATTACCGTGATACTACCTACTTGCTTGACGCTGCGCAATAAATGTATGCAATTTATGCTTTCACTTTTCTCATTTCTCATATCGCTAAGTAGGCTGGGCCCAGTCTACATCTCCAAAGTGAGGAAGGGATTGAGTGGTGAGAGGGGTGGGCCCAGTCTACAACAGAGTAAGAGGATTAGGGCCCAGTCTACAATCGCCCCACCAAATTAGGTATGTACAGTTCGTATTTTTTCTAAAACATTTAATACTTATAACATCTAAAAGTTATCATTGATGCGTACATTCCCCTCTTTAAAAATACTTTGTCTTATTATTGGCTATATACGCTACTACACAGAGAACAACGCGCAGCAGGGAACACAAAGAAACGTTCCCTTTAGGTTAAAACAAAATATAAAAGCAGTTGTTGGTTGGGTGGGGGGGGGGTATGCAAAGTTCAAAATAACGGATTTAAACTGTGCGGGACACGTTGACTTTCTTCTAAAATTACCGAAAGAGAAACGGAGTCCTCCATTGTATATGAGCCGTTCAAACAGAATGGAAAATCGACTCCTTTAAGCTTACAGAGAGCAGAAGGAGGGAATCAGACTCATCCTCTTGACGATTGAGTAATCTCACAGGTCGAGGTTTGTTTACTGACCTTTCCTCTCTTGACGTAGAAACGGGAATGCTCTTCAAAGTTAGGGTTGAGTGCACGCCGCCGTACAGCACGGTAAGAAGAAGGGGGTGCGAGTGATTGGGAAGGGCTTAGGGTGATTGAGGGAGTTAAGCTGCCACAACACAATATTGAAAGGGAGCACTAAAGGTTACGGTGTGGTTTTGTATTGTTATGGGGAGGGGGTTCATTCGAGTAATTCGGAAAATTGACTATTGTGGGGTGATTTTTGGATAAAGTTAGGGGGATGGTTTGATAAAGTGGATTTGAAAGTGAAATGGTGAGAAGGAGAGGGATACGTGCTGATTTTTAAATCGACTCACAATGAGTATCTTGAATAGACGCAATAAATTCAGAACTCGAATAGACGGTATAAATTCAAACGTCGATTATTGAGAGCGCCAGAGCGGCTGTACCATTTGAGTTTGAATAAAATAAATGCGGGGAGAAGAGCCCTCTTCAATTTTTGTTCTCTGAAATCATCGATTAAACCCTACAATGTCTCCACCAGTTTGAAATTTCCTAGCGATAGGTGAAGAATGAAACACTTTAACTCACTAAAAAGCATTTCAAGGGAATCGAAACTCGTTAAATTGGTTTTTCCACAGAGAGCCAACCCTGTGAAATGCTGTGAAGGCTTTTAGTTACGTTTTGGCGAGCAAATTAGTATTTTGATGAGACTAATCCACGAAGTTACTATTTTTGATTAGTGAACCCCGTGGCATTAATAATTTTTGACGGAGCCAATCCCGCAAAATTGGTTTATGGATGAACCGATTGCTTGAAATCGTGTTTTTGGGTAGCCAAACCAGCAAAATGTGCCCTTTGGAGAGCCTAGTCAGTGTTTTTTGAGGTTGAGTGAAATTGGGGATTCGGTGAGATGAACCTGGGAATGTGTTTATTTCAGAGGAGCCAAACAAGCGAGACAGAAAAATTACAGTGAAATTGGTTTCTCGAAGAGCCAAACCCTTCCAATGCACCTTTTAAAGAGTCAAAACCACGGGAATTTGTTATCAGATCGGACAAAATACCGCCCTCTTGAGAGTCGATAATTAAAAATTCTTTTTGCATCGTTCAGCACTTTTTTGGGGAAAGGCCGCATTAAATTATGGTAACAAAGGGAACTCTACATCCCCCAAAAAA
>CM075943.1:56924399-56958725 GCA_038030265.1 Corythucha ciliata
CGTTCCACGAAAACGTCTTCTGAGTCACACGTTGAAGAGCGTTACATTTCATTAGAAATTCATTGGACAAACTCATTCCTCATAGGCTCATAGGTACCGAGCAACGGCCCTCGCAGACAGTTTCGTGACCTAAGAGGTGTCAGCCAACCGGTGACGCCGGTGGAATCGTGAACATAAAGGAAGTATCTGAAAGCATTGCGGGCTAATAAAACAGCTTATATATTTTCCTAGTGGCCAAAGAGTGAGAGAATCATCCGTTCCATTTTTCAGATTGGGTGGTTTCCCCGTTGTCGTCGGCTGCAATTATTGTGCACATATACTCCCTTAAAATCTCCGTAGGTGACGGGAGTCTGGATGAGTCTCAAAGTAGTTGTGTTTTGCGGCCCAAGGATGGAATTTGTAGACGTTGTCACCCGTTGGCTACATTCGAATTTTCCAAAATAGAACCGTAGCCGTGCTCGATCACGCAGTCTCCAGCAGGGCATTCCCTTGTGCATTCCGCACAAACTTTGCGGTTCTCTTCGGTCTTGAACTTGTCCATGCTCATCAATAAATTAAAATTACGCAATGTTAATAGGCTGGCATTTCATACAATTTTGATAACTAATGGGCTTTTGAAGCGTAAATAGCGAGAGGTTTCACGTGATAAAGCGTACAGTCACCATTAAAAGCATATTTTCATTGTTTATTTGCTTTAAAGCCCTTTAGCTAAAGGAACTGCCGAGAACTCTAAAGGAACGTTTCTGAATACGATTTTTAAAGGAGTGGTTCCTTTAAAGAATGTTATTTGCTGGTTATACTTATAACTCTAAGGAAGCTCGGGAGGGAGCTTCCTTTACAGTTCCTTTAAGCCTTGTCTTGTGTTGTAGTGTTTCTACTGTAATTATTTTCCCTCGGTAAATGTGAGAAATGGAAGAATTTATTGTGTTTTTCGACTCGCTCAATCTTATTTCGGATCTCCAATGGCGTAATGAGCGACACAGAAGAAGCACACTATCTGAATCCAGTTCGGTTCTCCAAAAGGTCTCGTTTCGGTCAGATCAGACTGTTTGAAACGTTGTGATTTTGATCCGTCGAGCGTCGACCGACTGAAGGGTTCAAGTTTCTCTACGGCTGTTAAACTTTCACAAATTACTGAGAATTTACGCGACGGTAAATCTTCAAGTGACGGTCCCATACCACGATTTGTCAATTTATCTTTTTTGTGTTGTGCCTCCCCTTGTGTTTCAAGTGTGACCGTCCTATCTATTTCATTATTTTCGTTTTGTACGGGATTGGAACCTAGGCCAAAATGAATAATTTATAGGTCTGAAAATAATTATTTCGTCAAAGTGCACGGGGAGTGGCACCGTTTCGACCTCTAGCTCACTACCGCGGCCGGAGCTGGGGCCAGGAAAAGGCCCCAGTGCCAGTGCGGCCTGGTCAGAGGTGTCAGGGAAAAATGACGCAAGTGTGGTTCCCACGAAGGGATAATGTTATTTCTTATACGGGGTCCCTGCATGGATCCCTCTTGCGGCATTTTCTTCCCAACCGTTCGGAATAAGGCCCCAGTCGCAAGGGCGCACGAAAGCCCTCGCTCATCGTTGTCGGCGCCACCTCGTGAGACCCCCTGGAGCTAAAAGGCTTCTCTTCCATCCAAAACTCCTCTTTAGAACTTCAGTGGGGGCAGAAAACTGCGTTATTCCCCCGGAGTTTTAAAAGGATTTTTGCCTATCACTCGAATACTGAGCGTTCCACGAAAACGTCTTCTGAGTCACACGTTGAAGAGCGTTACATTTCCTTGGAAATTCACAGGACAAACTCATTCCTCATAGGCACCGAGCAACGGCCGTCGCAGACAGTTTTGTGACCTACGAGGTGTCAGCCAACCGGTGACGCCGGTGGAATCGTGAACATAAAGGAAGTGTCTGAAAGCATTGCGGGGCTAATAAAACAGCTTATATATTTTCCCAGTGGCCAAAGAGTGAGAGAATCATCCGTTCCATTTTTCAGATTGGGTGGTTTCCCCGGTGTCGTCGGCTGCAATTATTGTGCACATATACTCCGCTTAAAATCTCCGTAGGTGACGGGAGTCTGGATGAGTCTCAAAGTAGTTGTGTTTTGCGGCCCAAGGATGGAATTTGTTGATGTTGTCACCCGTTGGCTACATTCGAATTTTCCAAAATAGAACCGTAGCCGTTGCTCGATCACGCAGTCTCCAGCAGGGCATTCCCTTGTGGGACAATGGCCGCTTTCCGCACAAACTTTGCGGTTCTCTTCGGTCTTGAACTTGTCCACGCTCATCAATAAATTAAAATTACGCAATGTTAATAGGCTGGCATTTCATACAATTTTGATAAATAATGGGCTTTTGAAGGCTTAAATAGCGAGAGGTTTCACATGATAAAGCGTACAGTCACCATTAAAAGCATATTTTCATTGTTTATTTGCTTTAAGGCCCCTTTAGCTAAAGGAACTGCCGAGGAACTCCAAAGGAACGTTTCTGAATACGATTTTTAAAGGAATCGCTAAAGGAACCTTAACTAAAGGAGCTCCTAAGGGGACGTAAAGGTTGGTTTCTGAATACGGCCCTAAATCTCATTAAATCTCTCTTTAAATGAAATTTCTCTTTCTCATAAAAATATTGTCCCATTACTTATTTCATTTCTCATGTCGCGCGAAAAATGCCGCACATACCTAACTCGTCGTAAGTGCAATCCACCTGCGCTCGCACTTATTCAGCAGCCTCGGCTTCGCCTCGTCTGCCGTAAAGTGACACTTACCAGTCTCGTTATGTAATATACTATTAAACTTGCCCTTTTCTGCCCTGATGGAGTCACTAAATATGACGAAATCTTGGCTGTACAGTCTTTTTGTTTCTTGGTGACACCCTTTTTCCACGTTTAGCACTTCACTCTCAGGCTGCTACATAAACTATTTAGCCAAAGTTACACGGTTTTCGACCTCGTAAACCACATTCGGAAACTCGGGTCTTTCAAAAACCAGTTTTATCGCGAGTTCGTATTTTCCCAATTTTACATTGTCGTTATAAAAAAGATCTCTAAATTTTTCGTTGCCCGTTATTTTATACCGAAGAGAGCGCGACCCACAAAGTCACTAAACCTTGAAAAATTGACAAAACGCAAATGCGTAGCTTCTGTTCGAGGCTAAAACTAAACAATAAACGCTAATCCATAGCAAAAATTGAAGGAAAAATGCCAACGTGGGACTGAAGTGTAAAAAAAAAAACTGCTAATATTGAAAAATTCACTATAATTGGCCTGTCATAAATAAATAGAAACTCTCGTTTTCAGCTCAAATCTGCAAAAAGTGTTATTCCCGGCTAAAATTGAGGAAATCACGAATTCGTGGCTGAAAAATTAAGGTAATTCGCGAATTCGCAGAATATAGAAACGCTTCAAAGCAGCTAAAGTTGAAAAAAAGCGAATTTACGGCTAAAATTGAGGAAAACAGTCGCGGATAAAGTGTGTTGGAATTTCTAATTCCGCCTTCTGACAACAACTTTGTGGCTAAAATTGAGGAAAACAGTCGCGGATAAAGTGTGTTGGAATTTCTAATTCCGCCTTCTGACAACAACTTTGTGGCTAAAATTGAGGAAAACAGTCGCGGATAAAGTGTGTTGGAATTTCTAATTCCGCCTTCTGACAACAACTTTGTGGCTAAAATTGAGGAAAACAGTCGCGGATAAAGTGTGTTGGAATTTCTAATTCCGCCTTCTGACAACAACTTTGTGGCTAAAATTGAGGAAAACAGTCGCGGATAAAGTGTGTTGGAATTTCTAATTCCGCCTTCTGACAACAACTTTGTGGCTAAAATTGAGGAAAACAGTCGCGGATAAAGTGTGTTGGAATTTCTAATTCCGCCTTCTGACAACAACTTTGTGGCTAAAATTGAGGAAAACAGTCGCGGATAAAGTGTGTTGGAATTTCTAATTCCGCCTTCTGACAACAACTTTGTGGCTAAAATTGAGGAAAACAGTCGCGGATAAAGTGTGTTGGAATTTCTAATTCCGCCTTCTGACAACAACTTTGTGGCTAAAATTGAGGAAAACAGTCGCGGATAAAGTGTGTTGGAATTTCTAATTCCGCCTTCTGACAACAACTTTGTGGCTAAAATTGAGGAAAACAGTCGCGGATAAAGTGTGTTGGAATTTCTAATTCCGCCTTCTGACAACAACTTTGTGGCTAAAATTGAGGAAAACAGTCGCGGATAAAGTGTGTTGGAATTTCTAATTCCGCCTTCTGACAACAACTTTGTGGCTAAAATTGAGGAAAACAGTCGCGGATAAAGTGTGTTGGAATTTCTAATTCCGCCTTCTGACAACAACTTTGTGGCTAAAATTGAGGAAAACAGTCGCGGATAAAGTGTGTTGGAATTTCTAATTCCGCCTTCTGACAACAACTTTGTGGCTAAAATTGAGGAAAACAGTCGCGGATAAAGTGTGTTGGAATTTCTAATTCCGCCTTCTGACAACAACTTTGTGGCTAAAATTGAGAAAAAGCGCTAATTTACGGCTAAAATTGAGGAAAACAGTCGCGGATAAAGTGTGTTGGAATTTCTAATTCCGCCTTCTGACAACAACTTTGTGGCTAAAATTGAGGAAAACAGTCGCGGATAAAGTGTGTTGGAATTTCTAATTCCGCCTTCTGACAACAACTTTGTGGCTAAAATTGAGGAAAACAGTCGCGGATAAAGTGTGTTGGAATTTCTAATTCCGCCTTCTGACAACAACTTTGTGGCTAAAATTGAGGAAAACAGTCGCGGATAAAGTGTGTTGGAATTTCTAATTCCGCCTTCTGACAACAACTTTGTGGCTAAAATTGAGAAAAATCTCTTAGGTTTGTGAATGGCAAGCCAAAGGCTGAAATTGAGAAAACGAAAATCTGTATAGCTTCTGAAAGAATCGAGGCTCAAACTGAGAAACAGCGCTAATCCGTAGAAAAAAATTGCTCACGCGGGCTAAAACCTAAAAAAACAACGCGGCTAGAATTGACAAAAATAATAATTAGCGAGGGCAACTTTAAGGAAAACACTAATTTTCAACTCAAACTGAGAACAAAGTGATAATTGGCTGCTAAAAAATGGCTAAACGGCAGCTGAAAATGAGGAAAACGCCAAATCGTGGCTAAAATGGAGGTAAATCGCCAATACAAACGAAAGAATCCCTACTGCACTGCTAAAATTGATTAAAAGCGCTAACCCGTGGCCAAAATTGGTTAAAGTTGTAGCGTGCCAACAGCTAACAAACCTCAATTTTTATTTTTAAAAATAACAAATATTATGTTAAAAAAACAACATTAGTCAGTTTGATCGCGAGTTCGTATTTTCCCAATTTTACATTGTCGTTATAAAAAAGATCTCTAAATTTTTCGTTGCCCGTTATTTTATACCGAAGAGAGCGCGACCCACAAAGTCACTAAACCTTGAAAAATTGACAAAACGCAAATGCGTAGCTTCTGTTCGAGGCTAAAACTAAACAATAAACGCTAATCCATAGCAAAAATTGAAGGAAAAATGCCAACGTGGGACTGAAGTGTAAAAAAAAAAACTGCTAATATTGAAAAATTCACTATAATTGGCCTGTCATAAATAAATAGAAACTCTCGTTTTCAGCTCAAATCTGCAAAAAGTGTTATTCCCGGCTAAAATTGAGGAAATCACGAATTCGTGGCTGAAAAATTAAGGTAATTCGCGAATTCGCAGAATATAGAAACGCTTCAAAGCAGCTAAAGTTGAAAAAAAGCGAATTTACGGCTAAAATTGAGGAAAACAGTCGCGGATAAAGTGTGTTGGAATTTCTAATTCCGCCTTCTGACAACAACTTTGTGGCTAAAATTGAGAAACCCCGCTTATTCGAAATCGTGACTATGGAAAAAAAATCAATTTTGTGTTTGAAATTGTAAAAAGGTGCTTACTTGATGCACACAGTGAAAGAACGACTACTCAAGAATAAGTCATAGTTTTTCCCGTGCAGGGTTCACGGAATCCTCGTCAGAATACGTACGGGGAACAAACTCGTCAGATATCGCATGCACACCCTAGCCTAAGGCTTCGGTTACTATGCATTCGATTTGTTATATTGTTATTATATTGCTTGCTATATTGTTATAATGTTTTCGCCTACAACGGCATACCATCCACAGCTGGTCGGCTGGAGCGGATCCATCGAACGCTCGCCACCATGGTGAGTCATTATGTGAAAGCCCAACAGTCTGATTGGGACAAATTTGCGCCTTTCGCGGCCATGGCCATTAAATCGCAGAATAACGAGAGCACCAGGTTTTCGCTGTTGGACTTGTGTTACGCTTTTGGACGGGGATTTGGCGTTGGGGCCGGAGGGAGAGCCCCTAGATGTGTACGTGGAGCTTCTCCGGGACCAGTTACGGGTGGTTCAGGCCCTGGCGCGGGTGAAAAACCAAAAGGCCGTGGGTAAGCGGGCAGAGTGGTTTAAAGCGGGCATTAAGCCCAAGGGTTTTCACAAGGGCCAGTTGGTCATGTTGCACTCGCCGGCTGTGAGGAAGGGGTGTGCGAAGAAATTGACGCGGCCCTGGCTTGGACCTTACCGGCTCACTGTGGTAATTCGGATTGGTCGGGGAGTGGTGCATGTGAATCGGCTGAAGCCTTTCTTCGGAAGAGACCGGCGGGTCGTTTTTGGACGGGAGTCGGCCGGGGGGTTCAGCAGGGCCTTCGAGGGCTTCAGCTCCTAGGGGTGAGGTCGCTCCGGAGGGGCCAGTGGAGGTGCCTTTGGTGGGCTGTCGTCTGGTCCCTCGGATAAATTACCGCGAACTAGCCGGGTTGGAGTAGGAATTTGGGGTTGTTGTTGGGTATTTAATTGTTATTGAATTAGGGTATTTTATTAGGTGATTATTATTGAATTAGTGTTGGTTTTTTGGTGGTGGCTCTGGGCCGTCTGGTGGCAAAATGGTGTTTTTTTTTTTATTAGTGATTGAGTGGTTGGTTTACATATTTGGGTTACTATAGGTCTTGTAGTTATTGCGTTTTTTGTTATGGATATTGTTTTTGTTATTCTTGTTTTTCGTTATTGGATTGCGAGTTCTAATGCCTTTCGGCAGGAAGTGGGTTTTTGTCTCTCTCTCTCTCTCTCTCTCTCTTAGGTTGGAAATCAGGTGGGGTCGCTGGTCTGGGTCAGGGGTACGTCGGAGCGCGGCGTTGGTCTGTTATCACGCAGGGTTCGACTCTTCTTGTTTGGAACGGGAGGCGTCGAAGGAGGACCATTATGATTTAGGGCATTTGGAAAATGGTCTCCACGTGATGGGCGGGGGGAGTGGTCCATCGGCTCACGTGTAGGAGTGAAGGGTGCGACGCAGGTGCTCGGGAGGTCTTCAAGCCCTTCATTGCGGGGGATGGATCGAGTGGCAGTCCCAGCTGTCCCAGATGTCCGATAACGCATTCGTTGTCACCTATTTGGTTGTTGTACAGTCTTTGCCTTGTCACATTCCGGTTTAAGTTGATTTCAGTATTCGTTCTTGTTTTGTACAGGCTCTACTTCTGACGGCTTGGTGATTTGCGGTACGTGGGGCGTAGCTGGCAGCGGGCTGTCACATTGGTCTCAAATTTTGGGGGGAAAGCGGTCGGCAATGGCTGAATTGCAAATTGTGGAGTAAATAAAAATCTGGAATTGGGGGAGAGATTGAAATCCAAATTTATGGGTGTTGCGGGACATGGTAGGATGCCCAGGGGTGTGGCGGCGTCGAGGGCCGTTCACTTCAAGTAGGAAATCGGCCACCTTGCTCGTACTGGCAAGTGTTGACACCCCTCCCCTTTCGTTGCTCGGTGGAGAGGCACCTTTCCTAAGGCCGTCGAGAAGCTGGACCTTGCCCTTTGTGCGTGCCTGAATGTGACCCCACCATAAAACGTCGTGAGTGGCGGGTGAGGGTTCCGGCCGGAGGAGAGGTGCCAAGCCGGGCACAAAAGGTGGAGCAAGCTGTTTGTGCGCTGGCGGGACGCAGCGCCACGGAGGTGGGGGTGATGTAACGCTCTAAAAAGAGCGTTATGTTAAGCGATAGAGAAAAGGAGCTCGGTCCGGGGAATTATTCACCGTTCTCCCGGAATCGATGCCGCGAGCGGGATCCTAGGACGCCGAATAAGAAATAACATTATCCCGCCATTGCAACCGTTTTTTGCGGCATTTTCACACGGCTTCGGAATACGGCCCCTGGTCGGGCTTTACACTCTTACACCCACGAAATGAGAAATAGTGAGATTTTAAATGAAGTAAAAACATGCACGTTAATGTCCGACGGTTGCTAGGGTACGGAACAGATGATTGGTGAAAATGCGAAAAGACGTGAACGTTTTCCTTTTTTACGTCTCTATACGTAATTACGTACTTATTTAAATTCCGCCGTAACGAAGCAACGATTCACTGACGTTTTAATCACCGTATTTATTTTAATTTTAAACTTTCTCAAATATGCGTCTCATAAATTAGCCATGGAATGTTCGCTACTAAAGAAATAAAGCTCGTAGGTTTATTCAGTTGTTCAATATGAAAAACAAGAGACGAACATACTTTTTTTGTCTTTCTTTTTTTCAAGGGCGATTTACCGAGAGCTCACCTTTTTGTCATTTCTTGGTTTTTTTCTTGTTATTATTATTATTTACGCGAAACTATGGCATCCACCGTATTGTTCGTCGGCTGGAGCTTCCTTGTCGCCGTGATTTCATGCAGTGCCAGCACGCTTTTTGACGACGGAACCACGACAAAGCGACTTCAAGTGACTGAAAATGAAACGGTGGAAATTTCATCGCCCGGCTATCCAAATATGGTGGGGAGTGGGACGAAATTACAGTGGATCGTCGAGGGACCTGAGAATCGGACTTTATTGTTGATTTGCGACGATGTTTTTGTTTTTAAGGTATACCTGGAAGGGAGGGGGGGTTGAGAACACAAAACTTTTAAAATTACGTTTTTTTTTTTGTTTTTTTCAATCTTTTTCAGAGTACATCTTGTAATGAGGCCGCTCTGTGGACGTGGAACGGAAGGAATTTTAAAAATTTCTGCGGGATGACGAATCACATGGGTGCCCTGTCGGTGGGCAATCAGCTCAAAATTCTCCTCAAGGGTGAATCTCACGTAGGGAAATTCAGATGTTCCGTTAAGGTGTCTCCGACTGAAAAAGATGTAGCCGACGAGTCTCCGAGAGTCGCCCTGTTGAAAGAGGACGATGACGACGATATCGTGCGAACGACTAGCTGCCCTTGCGGTTGGTCCAATAAGGTACAGACAAAAAAAAAGCACTTGATTTTCGACGTTTTCCAACATTTTTAAATTGTTTTTTAAGAATACAAGAATTGTTGGTGGTAAACGTGCCCTACCGAACGAGTTTCCTTTTATGGTGAACGTCGTTGGGCGTATTAGCAGGCAACGAGTATGTGGAGGAACTATAATTACAGAAAGTCACATCCTTACGGCTGCCCATTGCGTGGGCAGTAGAAATTGGTTGCTCTTATCCGTCGTTCTAGGAAAACATCGAATGCGTAACTTTACATTTCTTATAATTCTTATAACTTATAAATCTTACAAAACTCAAGTTACTGACGATTCATTCCCTCACCCTCCGACCATAGAAAAAAGAGATAGTCATGAAGAATCAATCGACGTATCGTACCCTGTCATCCACGAGTACTTCAGCCCCAAAACATTGGATAATGACATCGCCATTCTCGTACTCGTTAAACCAATCAAATTCAGAAGAGAAATCGGCCCTGTGTGCCTACCTGACGTTCATTACAATCTTCAAAACGAATATCTCAAAGCGTTGGGTTCGTTTCAAATAGATTTGTCTTCAGTGCCGAAAACTTTAAATCTTCACCAAACAGGATGGGGCGAAACCAAGTTGAATGGCCTGGCGAACACACTCAAAAAGGTCGATCTTCGCGTCGTTGACATTGAAACCTGTTCGGCTCAGTACGACTTTAAAATCAACACTAAAACAGTTTCTCAACTGTGCACTTACTCGAAAAATAAGGACACTTGCCTGGTAATTAAGAAGTTTAACCCTTCTCACCCAACCCCGTCAGCTTATAATGAGAAAATTTTCCTCCTCCCCCCCCTTCACTCCCCCACCATTCTCTTCAGGGAGATTCCGGAGGGCCATTAGTCTGGCTTGATCCCGAGACTAATCGCTATGTACAAATGGCTTTGGTGTCTTTTGGCAAGGACTGCGGAGGATCAAGCCCCGCAGTTAACACCGACGTGTTCTACTTTATGAGTTGGATAAAGAAGATAGTACAGAGTGAGTTATTTTGAAAGTTTTGACCGATCATTAATATTAAAAATAAAAAAATTGATTTTGCCCAACAGAAACTCAATCCAAAGCGGAAGTTTGCTTTAAAATATGAGGATGTTAACTGAAGGTAATGACGCCATCTTACATTTTATTTACAACGACAAAGATTTTATCACATCCAGATAAATAAATCTCTTCTTATTTTACCCTGTTTGATTTATTTATATTACAAAATCAATTAACACTTAATTAGCCTGGAGACAATAAAGTGCGATCAATAACGTTACAAGTAAAAACGTGCACGGTTTGATAAGGAATAATTTGCATAGTCGAAACATTTAAAGTGAGCCACCAAATTAGGTATGTACAGTTCGTATTTTTTCTAAAACATTTAATACTTATAACATCTAAAAGTTATCATTGATGCGTACATTCCCCTCTTTAAAAATACTTTGTCTTATTATTGGCTATATACGCTACTACACAGAGAACAACGCGCAGCAGGGAACACAAAGAAACGTTCCCTTTAGGTTAAAACAAAATATAAAAGCAGTTGTTGGTGGGGTGGAGGGGTATGCAAAGTTCAAAATAACGGATTTAAACTGTGCGGAACACGTTGACTTTCTTCTAAAATTACCGAAAGAGAAACGGAGTCCTCCATTGTATATGAGCCGTTCAAACAGAATGGAAAATCGACTCCTTTAAGCTTACAGAGAGCAGAAGGGAGGGAATCAGACTCATCCTCTTGACGATTGAGTAATCTCACAGGTCGAGGTTTGTTTACTGACCTTTCCTCTCTTGACGTAGAAACGGGAATGCTCTTCAAAGTTAGGGTTGAGTGCACGCCGCCGTACAGCACGGTAAGAAGAAGGGGGTGCGAGTGATTGGGAAGGGCTTAGGGTGATTGAGGGAGTTAAGCTGCCACAACACAATATTGAAAGGGAGCACTAAAGGTTACGGTGTGGTTTTGTATTGTTATGGGGAGGGGGTTCATTCGAGTAATTCGGAAAATTGACTATTGTGGGGTGATTTTTGGATAAAGTTTGGGGGATGGTTTGATAAAGTGGATTTGAAAGTGAAATGGAGGGAAGGAGAGGGATACGTGCTGATTTTGAAATTGACTCACAATGAGTATCTTGAATAGACGCAATAAATTCAGAACTCGAATAGACGGTATAAATTCAAACGTCGATTATTGAGAGCGCCAGAGCGGCTGTACCATTTGAGTTTGAATAAAATAAATGCGGGGAGAAGAGCCCTCTTCAATTTTTATTCTCTGAAATCATCGATTAAACCCTACAATGTCTCCACCAGTCTGAAATTTCCTAGCGATAGGTGAAGAATGAAACACTTTAACTCACTAAAAAGCATTTCAAGGGAATCGAAACTCATTAAATTGTTTTTTCTACAGAGAGCCAACCCTGTGAAATGCTGTGAAGGCTTTTAATAAGGTTTTGGTGAGCAAATTAGTATTTTGATGAGACTAATCCACGAAGTTACTATTTTTGATTAGCGAACCCCGTGGCATTAATTTTTGACGGAGCCAATCCCACAAAATTGGTTTATGGATGAACCGATTGCTTGAAATCGTGTTTTTGGGTAGTCAAACCAGCAAAATGTGCCCTTTGGAGAGCCTAGTCAGTGGTTTTTGAGGTTGAGTGAAATTGGGGATTCGGTGAGATGAACCTGGGAATGTGTTTCTCTCAGAGGAGCCATACAAGCGAGACAGAAAAATAATAGTGATATTAGTTTCTCGAAGAGCCAAACCCGTCCAATGCACCTTTTAAAGAGTCAAAACCACGGGAATTTGTTATCAGATCGGACAAAATACGTAAAATTTGAATTCAAAAGTAGCCAAACCACGGAAAAATTGACTTTTCCAGGGAGCCGGTTGTACATTTGGGGTTTTGAGTAGCCTAACGCGGGAAATTTGTATTTAGAGAGAGGCGAACTTGTTATAAATTGGTTTTTTGAAGGGCTAAACCCGTGAAGTCAGAGCTGATTCTGTGAAATAACCTTTTTGAAAAGTCAAAATTAGCAAAATTGGAATTTTTTTGACATTAAATCATTATTTTCGATCAATTGGTTTTTGAAGGACCCAAATCTGCGATTTTCGACTTATTATTTCTCAAAAATAAGTCTTTGTAATCATATAATTATTAATTGTTGACCTCTTCTCAAAATTTGTAGTTTTACGTTTCAAAGTGCGTAGAATCCAAATCTGCAAAAAAAAAAAAAAAAACGTCCGTCCGCCGTCCGGGCCATATCTTGCCCTAGGATTGCTCGAAAAAACTCGTTCTTTCGCACATAGACTCCATTTGGGGTCTAGTTGGTCCTAACATCTGATCAGTTTGATCAAATAACTCCCCGGGTTTTATGGGCCAAAAGCGGGTCCAAAATGGGGATTTTCAAAGGATTTGGGATCATAGGGGTGTGGGGTGCCGATTTTCATGTAATTTCAAGCCGGATTTGACTACATCGATGAATAATAAACCCACAGTCGAAATAATAAGGCATTGTTCGACAATTCGCAGCGTTTTTTTTTCTTTTATAGTACTAATGGTGTGAAATTAGCTTTCAAGCGAGCCAAACCAGCGATATTGGTCCGTTGGAGAGCCAAGTTCTCGAAATTCTGAGTAATTTTCAAATTTTATGCCTTGAAACTGTAAAATTTGGCCCTGGAAACTGTTTTTTCCATGTTTGTTCTTTTAAACTGTATTTTTTTCAGGGAAACTGTCAACTTCGACAATCTATAAATTAACCCTGGAATGGAAACGCTCAGTCCGTGGCCCTTAATGGAAACGCTCGGCGTAAATTTTACGCCGATGAGGAGTCCTCATATTGAACGATTTTCTATCAGGTTTTCGCAAAATTTTAGATTGTTTGTGTTATTACTTAACGCTCAAGTTAAGTTTTGCATAATAAACGTCTTTGACGTTCGGGTGGGGTGACTTGCGGGGGCATTGTTGGGGGGGGAGGTAAACCAAGAATTTTGGCATTTAAGCATTTAATTTTGGTAGAACAAAATCGATCCGTGAACAATGTAAACGATGAAAAACAGACATTTTCAAGAGGTCGAAATTACAGTGTTTTTGCCACACCCACACTTGACCATATATGGGCCAAAACTTGTCATTCTCCACTCGTGCAGGGAAGCAAATGCAGGAATAATTAAATGGACACAAAGTACACGATTATAGCCAAATGTTCACTTAGGGGGTGAAAATATAAATTTCAGAGCTAAAATGTGTTTCTACTTCATAAAATAGCCCATAATGTTTCTGGACTACCTAGGAAGAGACCTCGCCACGGCCTGTCGTCGCCCACCCACGTTGCTAAACAGAAACTCACAGGCCATGCCCCGCAGAAAAACTGGTGGGCCTGACCTGTGGTCCTGATGGTCTGTCAGAAAAAATACAAAATAAACGTTTGTGTATGACTAGCTATTTGTCTTGTATCGCACATGCGGTTTTTTTTTATGTTGATGACAATAAACTTAACCCTTTTCGGCCCAAGAGAAAAATTGTCAGGAAAATCTTTCATTCCTATTCTATTTCGAGAGAATAAACATGTTAAACTGACAAATAGTCCAGTCAATCTAAGCTTTGGAGCGGAAATAAATATGAGATTTTGTTTTTTTGCTGGAATGTGAAGGAGGGGGTCCCCTGATCAATGTCTAATAAAGTCCCGAGCAGAACGCCCTCCCCCGAATGAAGGAGGAGCGTTCAAAGCCACCTTTTCGAGGTTTTTCGTCTGTATCTCAAAACTGGTGTGTCTAAGACGATTCTTTGCGAGTACAGAATGAAAGCATATTGAGTTCCCTATAACTTTTATTCCATACATTTTTTAACATTCCTCGGAGTTTTCGAGATATACGCCTCTGGAAAGAGACCTTGCATGTTTCCCTTGGTTGGGAAACAGTCTTCCACCAAGGGAATGTGTGTGTGAGAGAGGTGAAGGGGGATAACTGGCTCCTGTGACCACAGATCGCGCGCTGAACTCCATATTCTGCCGCTGCACGGGGGTGAGTGCGAATCAAGATGTGGTTGCAGCAAGGCCGGGGTATTCTGCTTCAAGGTCCGCAGCAACTCCCAGGGGGACTGCATCGATACAGAGGCGTAGAAATAGCCCCCACAGCCCTCGAGGGCGCTGAGCTCAGGGTATTTTTCCCCCATCTATACTTATCTATTTAACTGATATAGCTATGAACTATATCATTCATAATTTTAAAAAAGAAAAATTAACTCAGGGCTCAGCTAAACATTGGGGGTACGTCGCAGTGCTGCTATTCTCTCAGTCCTCTGTCGTTGGACTAGGCGACAAAAGTGCAATAAAAATTGAAGTTTCAACTCAAAAATAATTTAATTAACCTAATTTTAATTTTAACTTTCTCCAACTAATGAAAATTTCTGATGAGGACTTCCAGCAATAAACGTCAAAATCTTCTCCTTATTCAGTCCTAAGATTGAGCTGATTGTAAGATGAAGGGGCGACAAGGCTAGTTTAGCAGGGGGGAGGGATTTCCAACAAGCCGCGCCACTGCACCAATACCTTCCCGTTTGACGACGAGGAAGATGATGAGGGCGATTCTATGGCTGAGGAATTGAGGATCCTTAACTTTTTTAAATACTCAAATATTATTGATTTTCATTTATCGTATTCAGTATTCTAGTCCAGTCAATCTAAGGATTTGAGCGGAAATAAATATGGGATTTTGTTTTTTTGCGGGAATGTGTAGGGGAGGTTCCTCTGATCAATGTCTAATAAAGTCCCGAGCGGAATCTTCTGCCACAGGGGGAGAGGGCTGATTAAAGGTACCCTTTTGTGGTTTTTCGCCTGTATCTCAAAAACAGTGCGTCTTGGGCGAAAACTTTTGGATTCTTTTACTTGATATTCTTCCATAGTTGGAGTTGTCAATTTTAAATTGGGTTTTTGAACGAGTGAAATTGGGATTTGAACGAGACGAATCCACAAAATTTAGTTTTGAATGAGCTAAAATTCACTAAATTGACGTTTGGAAGAGTCAAAATAACGAAATTCTGTTTTCGAAAGTGCCAAACACTCATGACTGGTTTTAAATCAGACTAACGTAAGTCATATTTTCCGTCGATCCAACCTCATGGGTTTTGGGGCGAATTTTACAGTTTTGAGAGAAATGGAGGCATGGCGGTGTGTGGGAGTTATGCAGTGGGCGAAATCGTTGTATTTTTTTTGAGTGGACTTTGCACTCAACGATCTTTCCGCCCCTGACGCTCGACCTGACCTGGTAAAATCGAGTTTGGGAGGAGACCCGGCTCACCAGGGCTGATGAGGGCCGCGATAGCGAAATGGCGACTGGTGACGTGGCGGCTAAGCACCGCAGCTTCGTTTGAGGATGAAAACTTAAAATTTGTGAATCTTTTTTGTAGACTTCCTTTTGAAACCACAAAATTCATAGCCGACGACCCCTTAAAGATAATTTTGCGTTTATGCAAATATTCTTGAAGAAAATTCAATTCTCAACAACTTCTAAATATATTCTTTACGCTAAAATTGAACAGGTAAGAAGGTAGGATGCAAAGTTTGACAAAAAACGTGAGGTTAAAATAATGTTTTTGAAAAAGGTCACATTTCAGGGTCGTATATATCGAAAACTGTTAGGAATTTTTAAAAAAATGCATGGAGTAAAAGTTGAAGATAATTTAAGGAGCTTACATTCTTTGTCTAAAGGTTTTTGTCAAAGACGCACCGTTTTTTAGATATAGGCGAAAAATCACGAAAAGGTACCTTTAAACGACCCCCCTCCCTCTGGGGCAGGTGGTTCAGCTCGGGACTTCGTTAGACAATGATCAGGGGACCCTCCCGTACACATTCCTGCAAAAAAAAAAATCCCATATTTATTGCATTTATTTTGCATTTTTATGCTTAGATTGACTGGACTAAAATCACACACAATAAAAAAATTAAAATTCAGCTACATTTATTTTATGAGCGAAATTTAAATTGTGTCATCAGTGACACCTTGGGCTGGAGCTGTATGCCTGAGAAAGGAAAAAGTGGAAACGTATATACTTCATACGAGAAAAATAAATTACTGAAATTGCGAAATTAGAGGGTAAATGAAAAAATAATTAAACAGGCAAGAAAAAATTATTCAAAAAATACAAAATCGGATTTCCTATTTCAAAAAAGTAACTTCACTTATAGTATGGAACTGGAAGAAGCAGTTCCGCCCTTTCTGGAGTCAAAGTTGATCTTTATATTTTTGGCACTCCACGAAAGACTGCTGTTTGAGGTACAGACGACATTTTCCCTGCTCTGAAATGACGTGGAGATGACCCACATTGTCGTACCGTGAGTCGTTTGAAGAGACCCGAGGCACAGAGTCGTCAATCACGCAATACACTCTTCACCAAAATGCTTCATCCCGAACTGAATATTTGTAAATCAAGATCCCTTCTCCTCATACCAACTATAATAAACAAAGCTAAGGTGAGGGGGAATGAAAAAACTGAGAATTTTACAAATACGACGGGATGAAAGCGACATTGACCGTCCTCATTTATAGTGCCCAAGGTGTCACTCATGACACCGTGCAAAAACGTATGTCATGGTCTACCGCCCGAGGTGTCACCACTGATACCGGTGACAAAATGAAGTAACAAGAGAAGCGGGGAAATATTTTGAATATATTTTATGGTAAACGGACGCTTTAGAACTTGATCAAAAAGCTCCAAAAATTTCAGAGCGTAAATTTCAGCCATGATGATGGAAAAAACACGATGAAACTTACCGCTCTGTTCCGTGAAGACATGATGCCGCTCTCCACCAAAAATGAAAGATAACTTGATCGATAAAGAAGGTAAAAAGCCGGGAATCGGTCTACAAATAGTTCCAAAGTCTTCCACAACGATATCCCTTTCTGACTTACCTCTAGATCTCGACTTGGAATCACCTTCATATTTTTTAAAAAATGCGTTAATTCAGGGTGCCACAGGTGACACCGTGGGCCGAAAATGGAAACAAAAGGCCCGGATATTGGAAAACAGAGAATGGTACCCCAAGGAATGCGAACTTGCGAAGTTGATGAAAGGGAATTGGTTGGGTTATCTACCCCCCCCCCCATGCGTACTCACCATGACATAACTGTCACACTCCTCCCGACAGAATAAAATGTAGCACTGTGTATTGGTTTAGCTGCAGGTGTACAGGCCCAGGCTTATCGTGATGCTAAGACCATCACAACTAGCTGTGCGTGTTATTGCATAACCGAAAAAAAAGTTTTAGGTTCACACTTATAGGACAAAACTAACGAACCGCAGCACGCCCCTTTATCCGCACAACAACGAAACGTGGATTCAATAATTTTGCTCCATCCAATACCGAAGGTAAAAAGGAGGCTTTTTTTGAGAGGGGGGGGGGGTTCCAACCGAGCGTGTCTGAAAATTCCGGTGATTCATCGTTCTCAACGAATAATTAATGGCACTACCCCGAAATTTCTTATGTTAACTCGATTAAAAGTGGAAAGAGGTACACTCTTTCCACTTCATTCCACTTTTCCCTGACGACCTCGGTCATCATCTCAAAAGTTTTTGTTTTGTTCTTCCTCCTAGTACTCGTGGGGTAGGAGTAGATTCTGTGGGGCTGAATCAAAAACTTTCTTAACGTGTATAGAAGAGGTAAAGTGGGGGTTGGTCGCTGGAATGAGGCTGAACGGTGGGAGGGTAAGGAGGGTTTGAGGCTGGGTGGAAGGAAGGGTAAATTGAATTGAGAGTTAGATGACGTTACGTGAAAAACTATGGTTCTTCATAAAATACGTGAGAGCTGCTATTGGCTAGAGGCAGGGGTGGGCAAGATACTTGAGTATTTAAAATACTTTGTATTTTAAATACAAAATTCGTACTTTGTAATTGTATTTAAATACTTTTGAAAAAGTATTTGTATTTCTGTATTTAAAATACATTTTTGAAAGTATTTTGGGCTTTGTATTTGAAATACATTTTCAAAAGTATTTTGTATTTCACACTCAACGAAATTACAAATACAAATACTTTTAATTTCAACGTTCTTTAGTTTCCACTTCTTCGCCACCATTCACCAGTATAACCTAACTAAGTGACACCATATTTGGCACAAAAACCCGGTGTACTAACAGCCTTCGATTGACGTTTTCATTTTTCAAAAAAGTGGAGAGAGAAGGGTAGTCATGGTGGGAGGTGGAAGTTCCGAATTCCTTGTTAGCACAACTGTTAGCACAACAAAAATGATGCTAGCGGATGGAAACTTTGCACAAAAATGGATCATACAGAGCCCTAGCCTACAAGTACACAAAGCTGCACAAGTAAAAAAAACTCGTGGCAATTATTGCGAAAAACAACGCTAATTCGAGTTTAAACTGGAGTTGTGGCAAATTCACAACTCAAATGGCGAAAAATCGCCTATAAATAAAAAAAAAAGAAAAGAAAATAGATAATGTGCTAATTCGCTGCAAAATTATCAGAAAACGCTATTTCACAGCTGAAATGAAGAAAAATCAATAATTCGCGGCTGAAATTGAGAAAACGAAAATCTGTATAGCTTCTGAAAGAATCGAGGCTCAAACTGAGACACAGCGCTAATCCGTAGAAAAAAATTGCTCACGCGGGCTAAAACCTAAAAAAACAACGCGGCTAGAATTGACAAAAATATTAATTAGCGGGGCCAACTTTAAGGAAAACACTAATTTTCAACTCAAACTGAGAACAAAGTGATAATTGGCTGCTAAAAAATGGCTAAACGGCAGCTGAAAATGAGGAAAACGCCAAATCGTGGCTAAAATGGAGGTAAATCGCCAATACAAACGAAAGAATCCCTACTGCACTGCTAAAATTGATTAAAAGCGCTAACCCGTGGCCAAAATTGGTTAAAGTTGTAGCGTGCCAACAGCTAACAAACCTCAATTTTTATTTTTAAAAATAACAAATATTATGTTAAAAAAACAACATTAGTCAGTTTGATCGCGAGTTCGTATTTTCCCAATTTTACATTGTCGTTATAAAAAAGATCTCTAAATTTTTCGTTGCCCGTTATTTTATACCGAAGAGAGCGCGACCCACAAAGTCACTAAACCTTGAAAAATTGACAAAACGCAAATGCGTAGCTTCTGTTCGAGGCTAAAACTAAACAATAAACGCTAATCCATAGCAAAAATTGAAGGAAAAATGCCAACGTGGGACTGAAGTGTAAAAAAAAAAACTGCTAATATTGAAAAATTCACTATAATTGGCCTGTCATAAATAAATAGAAACTCTCGTTTTCAGCTCAAATCTGCAAAAAGTGTTATTCCCGGCTAAAATTTGAGGAAATCACGAATTCGTGGCTGAAAAATTAAGGTAATTCGCGAATTCGCAGAATATAGAAACGCTTCAAAGCAGCTAAAGTTGAAAAAAAAGCGAATTTACGGCTAAAATTGAGGAAAACAGTCGCGGATAAAGTGTGTTGGAATTTCTAATTCCGCCTTCTGACAACAACTTTGTGGCTAAAATTGAGGTAAAAGGAAAATTCATGGTTGTAAGTAAAAGAAAAAACACTGATTCAAGGTTACAACTGAGATGAAGCCCTATTCTACATTATAAAAATTGAAAAAAATTACTAATGCGGTGCCAATTTGCGGCTAATGTAGAGATAATCAGTAATTATTCTGGCTAGAATAAAAAGAAAAGTTAATTTTCAGCAAATTGAAACAAAAAATGCTAATTCACTGCAAAAAAATGGAAGAATTGCCAATTTGCAGTAAAAATATCGGAAAACGCCAATTCGTGGCTAAAACGAACAAAATTCGCTAATACACGGGCTAGAAATAGCTACTGCACTGCTAAAATTACGAAAAAGCGCTAATTTACGGCTAAAATTGAGACAAATTTAAATTTGCGTCAAAAACTGGAAATACGATAATTCGCAGCTTCCTCGAGAGACTTTGAGGCTAAAATTGAGAAAAAGCGCTAATTTATTGCTATGAGTGAAAAACTCGCAAATTCGCGGCTAAAACTGAGACGAAATCGCTATTCCGCAGTGTATGGTTTACGGCGAACAAAAAATGCTAATTTGTGGTAAACATTTCGAGAATTTTATGTCTAATATTGAGTAGTTTTCAGCTAATACTGAGTAAACCGCTAGAAAAAATCGCTAATTTGCAGTTAAAATTGTGGAAAACGCCAACTCGAGGAAAGATGAAGAAACATCGCTGATTCACAGGATACAAAATCTACTTTGCTGCTAAATTTGGGGAAAAGTGCATATTTATGTATTTATGGTTGGGGGGGGGGATCACCCCGCTAATCAGTTGCTAATTTGCGGCGAAAAGCGCTAATTTGCTGTTAAAGTTGACAAAAAGCACTCATTCGTGGCTAAAATGGAGAAATTCGCAGTTTAAACTTGGCATATGCGCTGTTTAGCGGATAGACTGTGGAAATAGCGGTAATTTGCCTACAATATATGGAAAAGGCCATGGCTAAAATTAGGAAAAGGCCTTAGAGGTTACCAATAGAGGTTTTATGCATAGTAAGAGACTTTTAGGGGCCTCTTGAAGATTTCCGCCCCGGGCCCCTATATAGGTCCACCAGTGACCTCACCTCCTTTTCAGCTTAGTATCCACCAGTGCTCGCCGGTTCGGTACAAAATACTTCGTGACAACTTGCCTACTTTTCTTTGCGCATCGCGGCGCAGCGCCATTTCGCGCTGCTACATTTTGTCAACTTGTCTATTGAAGGACCTGATATTTTTGAATTATTTATTTTTCGTGTTTTTCGCACTATTTGCCGTCGAAATCGAATTTTTGATAAGTATTTTAAGTTGTATTTGTATTTTATTCAAAATACAATTCAAAAAGTATTTGTATTTCAGTATATAAAATGAATTTTTGAAAGTATTTTGGGCTTTGTATTTAAAATACATTTTCAAAGTATTTTGCCCACCTCTGGCTAGAGGAAAGCATTGTTAAAGCAAAGGATTTCCTACCTACTGAGACGAGCACTCGTTGAAAGCAACGCCCACCAACATTGAATGGAATTTGTTGGTTACTAGCGATGTGATGCCATAAACTCAATAAATAGACAATTTTAAGGCCAATATAAATCGTCACCAAAGGCGTGATGCCTATGAAGCGTCAGACTTGCGCGCCAGCGGCTATTGGGATGAGAGACTGCTGACTGCTGATAGAAATCACACCTCAAATCGTCCAATATCACAAAAATAGTCCCTCGCCCGCCCTTCAATTTAGTGGAATGAGCTTCCCCTTTGCCTCTTCTTCTGAAATTAATGCACCGGGAATAATTTCAGAACAAATGATCACTGTGTAGCGTCTAAACGTAATCCGCGCTGTGAACTAGGAGCGCTCTGATTGGTTGAAACCCATAGCTCAGCTTTTTGAAGCTTGTGTGTATAAAGCCGTCTTTAAGGTTTCTTGAGCTAGAAGACCGGGTTTTGTGTGCTGAGTTGCTTAAAAGTTGTTTTTGTTTGTTTTTTTTGTTCTCTCAAAAAGTTTGTTTTTACCTGAACAAGGAACAGAGTGAGTTTATTCGGTGAAATCATTGTCTTTGACTCAATAAAATGAGAATGCATCAGCGTTTTCAGTTTTTGTTCTACCGATAATGTGGTGACGAGTTTTCTATTTTCTTGGAAAATTCAGGAGCCTCTGAGCTTCACAGTTGACAAGACCGCGTTAATGTCTTAATGATCAGATGATGATCGCTGGAGAAAGCCGGAGCAACCATTTTGTTAGTCGTCCATTGAATTTTCTCCGAGTTTGAGTTAATAAAAAGTGATCAATTAGTGGTGGTGTTGATAATGAGTTGCGCTTCACCCTGAGTACAATGTTCTGCAACACCTGAAGGACGGTCTCCCCCGCCCTCTCCATATTCAGTCATTTTGGCAGCGGAAAAAGTATAAGTAGAGTACAATTCACCTTTCTGTGGTTTAGTCGGATACATTTATTTTGCACTTGTCACATGAACAGTGTCAATAATAGACATTCTGTAAATTGTTAAGTAAACAGAAAGTTCTAATATGGGCCGGAAACATTCACCCGGAAAAATTCACATGAATAACGCTGTCAACTAACTTGACCCCGCCGCGTTGATTTCCATTAAAACAGCTCACCAGCTAACTAACTAACTTTTCAGGGACGATTTCATTATTGAATGTCTGCGGTGAGAGTTCACGTAACAATTCATCAATGCCCTCGCAAATAATCTGCAACGAAAATCCTGTTTGCGGACTTCATCGCACCACCGCCGTTTTAATATCCTAAAAGTTCAAGAGGCGCGCTATTATTTTTTATGTTTTCCTCAGTGAAATAACTTTAAAAACCCCCTCTAAAACATCCCTCGTCAGTCATCCGTTAGACCGGCTACTTCTGAATAAACGTTTCTTCCGCGCTCCCACCTTTTCCGCAACGGCCCTATATTGTGCAGCAGGAGATATTTTTTTTTCCCTTCCTGCCTGCAGCAAAGCTATCCTGAAATGGATAGCTTTGATATTGCTTCTACGTCCCCCCCCCCAACGCCTCGTAACCAACAGCACAATAAAGAATGCTTTACGTATAATGCTGTGCGAGAAGCTGTGCAGTGTAGAGGTTTAATGCTGGAAAGGGTGAGCGTGAGGAATAAGTGCTCTCTCTGTCCACAAGAATGGCAGAGTAGTTGGTGTGATGCCGTCTTAAGTGTATTACCTAATCGATTTACGTCCAAATTATTGAATAGTGTACCTCCGAAAATTTTTCAAAAACAACTTTTTTCACATTCAGCCTCACTACAAGCAATATAGCTTCTTCATTAAGCAAGATTAAAAATCATGACAACGTGGATGAGATATATACCACGCTACCATAGTTTTTCCGCGTGCGGACAGGTCCGTGTGGCAGTAGCGTAAATGCTTCCTCTCAATTCTGATGGACTTCCTTCACACAGGGAAAGACTTGAGAACAGGATAGTGAGAGAGCACGGGAACTGAAGGGTGTCTGCACCCTCAAGTGTCGGGGGGGGGGGGGGTGAGAGTTAAGTAAAGCCGCGAACACACAGTTTGCAACTGCGAATGGGTCAGAAAAGCAAAATTGTCTTTTTGATGCAACGAAACCTGCAAAATTGCTCTTTTTCGAGACACGCGTGACATTGGTTTCTATAATGAGCCGACACCGCGAAGGAGCCAGCTCAGCGAAATTTCATTTTTGAAGACAGCCGGAACCGCTAAATTGGCTTTTTCTGTGGGCCGAGCTAACGCAAACTTTGGGGGGGGGGGGGGCGCGTGAGCCGTCAGTCCTGCAAAATGATCTGGTTTTTTAATGGGCTGATCATGCGCGACATTTTTTCTAATGGAAGGAGCCAGACCCTGCTCTTGAAAATGAGCAAGCCGTGAAGTTTGCTTTTTTAAGGAGCCAACCCCACGACATTGGTTTCTAACGTGGCAGATGCGAAAAACTTGGATTTTAAAATTGCAAAATCACCTTCGCTTGTTTTTAAAGAGCCGAAGGCGACATTTGGTTCTTGAATTAGCCAATAGACGGCAAAATTGTTCTGTATGTGCCGAAACCACGAAATTTGAAAATCGGGAGAGCCCAACTCGCGGTATTTCTTGTACGATTGCCTCAAACGTGTGAAATTGCGTTTTTGAACCATGTGAAATTGGAAAACCCTCCAAAAAAAAGTTCTGTGTATGCAAAGTTGGGTTTTGAAAGCGGGGGTGGACCTTCACCAGTCGGAGGCCACGGGCCGAAATCTCTGTAGGAGGCCCCTTTAATGAAAAATGTTTTATGAATTCGAGGGAGTGGGGAGGCTGAAAATAAAGAAAATTATCTTTAAATTAAATACTTACTACTCTGGGTGGATTCGCTCTTTGCGTGGACTCCCGGAATAGCTCAATTGGTTAGAGCACCTGGCGCGGAACTAGGAGGTCATGGGATCGAATCCCACCTGGGGAGCAATTTTTTCTCGGAACTCAAAACAAGTAAAGAATATTAGTATTTAATTTAAATATTAATATATTTATTTTCAGCCTTCCCACTCCCTCGAATTCACAGTTGTGACTATGGTAGTGCGGTGAGGAGGGGAGCAATCCCATAATTGTCCTTAGAAAAGGGTCTTCTAAACGCAATTAATTCACTAATTACTGGACATATAAAGGAAATGTGATAAATATACTTTCAAGTAGCGTTTTTCTGAATTTCATAGCTAAAAAGTTGCTATTGGCAGTTTTGACCTCTAATTATTGACAGATTCTCCTAATTTTAGCGCTTTTTCACAACTAAAGCCTTAAATCAGCGTTTTTAACGTTCAAAACAGCAAATCGACACTTTTTCTGAACTTGTAACCACGAATTTTAGCGATTTTTACTCGATAAATTCCATTCTCTGTCTATCTTAATTTCATAACCACATATTAGCCATTTTTCTCAAGTTTAGCCGCGATCTAGCGTTTTCCCCCATTTTAGCCGTGAATTTGCGTTTTTCTCTATTTTTTTCCGCAAATTCGCCCTTCAATCGATTTTATCCGCGAATTTGGGCTTTCTATCAATTTTAGCAGCGAATTGCGAATTTTCTCAATTCTACACACGAATTAGCGTTGTTATTAACTAACTTTTCTCTTTAATTTCACCCACGAATTAGCGGTTTTCTCCATTTTAGCCGCGAAGGTGCCTCAAGAACCTGACGTTAATTGGCATTTTCTCTGTTTAATGTAGCTTATTAAATAATAAATGAATTTTTGAGCAGAAAGGAGGCATTTGGACATCTAAACTACCTTATACATTTAATTTAAACGCCTCGACACTCCAATATTCCGGCGGTTTCTAAATTTCAACTGTGAATCAACGCTTTTCTTGGTGTTTATTGCCCCAAATTGTACTATATCGTCGCTTAAGGAGCATCATGACATATCTCATTTCCCCCAACTTTTTAGGAGATGAAAAAAACAGTTTCCCCGTTGACAAAGGGCTGTCAACGGGGAAACTGTTTTTTTCATCTCCTAAAAAGTTGGGGAAAATGAGATATGTCATGATGCTCCTTAAGCGACGATATCTCAATTTTAGCCACAGAAAAACGTTTTTTCTTCGAGATTAGTGATGGGTCAAGGGAAAAAACCCATTGGGAATATTCCCGTTTTTTGGGAAAAAACCCGGTTTTTTCCCAAGAAAGTATTTTCCCACCCGAATTGGGTTTTTATTCGTTCAATTTAAATAGAACTTATCACTGCAGAAATTAGAGAATTCAGCCTCGAAGCGTGAGTTTTTTTCCTCGCGCAGCCTCTTGTAACCTTTCCCTCAACTCTGAGAAGTATCTATCTGCTCCATAGAGATAATTCATCTCGCATTACGCCACATTGAGCTAAAGCTCGCTAAAAATTTACCTCGGTCGCCACTTTCCAAGAATGAACAGTCCCTGATTCTACGAAAACTGAAAGACAGAATAGACTCCAGCGTTAAAAGTAGTATTCATTACGCTGCGGCACTCCTGGACCCATCATCATAGGGGACGCTGCTGAGCAAGACGAGCACATAGAAGGCATGAAAAATTCATAAGTAATTGCAATTAGACGACCCTTGTCTTGGGACTTTTAGGCTGAAAATAAAGAATTAAACTTTTTATTGAAGCTAAATACTTAATATTTGTTTTAAGTCCCTTGAAAAGTCCCAAGACAAGGGTCGTCTAATTTGCAATTAATTAATTGCTGGGACACATAAAGAAAAAAGAAAAATTCATAAGTAATTGCAAATTAGACGACCCTTGTCTTGGGACTTTTCAAGGGATTACTCCCCCCTCACCGCACCATCCTAGTCACAATGCAGTGAATTCGAGGAAGTGGGGAGGCTGAAAATAAAGAATTAAACTTTTTATTGAAGCTAAATACTTAATATTTGTTTTAAGTCCCTTGAAAAGTCCCAAGACAAGGGTCGTCTAATTTGCAATTAATTAATTGCTGGGACACATAAAGAAAAAAGAAAAATTCATAAGTAATTGCAAATTAGACGACCCTTGTCTTGGGACTTTTCAAGGGATTACTCCCCCCTCACCGCACCATCCTAGTCACAATGCAGTGAATTCGAGGAAGTGGGGAGGCTGAAAATAAAGAAAATTATCTTTAAATTAAATACTTACTACTCTGGGTGGATTCGCTCTTTGCGTGGACTCCCGGAATAGCTCAATTGGTTAGAGCACCTGGCGCGGAACTAGGAGGTCATGGGATCGAATCCCACCTGGGGAGCAATTTTTTCTCGGAACTCAAAACAAGTAAAGAATATTAGTATTTAATTTAAATATTAATATATTTATTTTCAGCCTTCCCACTCCCTCGAATTCACAGTTGTGACTATGGTAGTGCGGTGAGGAGGGGAGCAATCCCATAATTGTCCTTAGAAAAGGGTCTTCTAAACGCAATTAATTCACTAATTACTGGACATATAAAGGAAATGTGATAAATATACTTTCAAGTAGCGTTTTTCTGAATTTCATAGCTAAAAAGTTGCTATTGGCAGTTTTGACCTCTAATTATTGACAGATTCTCCTAATTTTAGCGCTTTTTCACAACTAAAGCCTTAAATCAGCGTTTTCAGCGTTCAAAACAGCAAATCGACACTTTTTCTGAACTTGTAACCACGAATTTTAGCGATTTTTACTCGATAAATTCCATTCTCTGTCTATCTTAATTTCATAACCACATATTAGCCATTTTTCTCAAGTTTAGCCGCGATCTAGCATTTTTCCCCATTTTAGCCGTGAATTTGCGTTTTTCTCTATTTTTTTCCGCAAATTCGCCCTTTTATCGATTTTATCCGTGAATTTGGGCTTTCTATCAATTTTAGCAGCGAATTGCGAATTTTCTCAATTCTACACACGAATTAGCGTTGTTATTAACTAACTTTTCTCTTTAATTTCACCCACGAATTAGCGGTTTTCTCCATTTTAGCCGCGAAGTTGCCTCAAGAACCTGATGCGAATTGGCATTTTCTCTGTTTAATGTAGCTTATTAAATAATAAATGAATTTTTGAGCAGAAAGGAGGCATTTGGACATCTAAACTACCTTATACATTTAATTTAAACGCCTCGACACTCCAATATTCCGGCGGTTTCTAAATTTCAACTGTGAATCAACGCTTTTCTTGGTGTTTATTGCCCCAAATTGTACTATATCTCAATTTTAGCCACAGAAAAACGTTTTTTCTTCGAGATTAGTGATGGGTCAAGGGAAAAAACCCATTGGGAATATTCCCGTTTTTTGGGAAAAAACCCGGTTTTTTCCAAGAAAGTATTTTCCCACCCGAATTGGGTTTTTATTCGTTCAATTTAAATAGAACTTATCACTGCAGAAATTAGAGAATTCAGCCTCGAAGCGTGAGTTTTTTTCCTCGCGCAGCCTCTTGTAACCTTTCCCTCAACTCTGAGAAGTATCTATCTGCTCCATAGAGATAATTCATCTCGCATTACGCCACATTGAGCTAAAGCTCGCTAAAAATTTACCTCGGTCGCCACTTTCCAAGAATGAACAGTCCCTGATTCTACGAAAACTGAAAGACAGAATAGACTCCAGCGTTAAAAGTAGTATTCATTACGCTGCGGCACTCCTGGACCCATCATCATAGGGGACGCTGCTGAGCAAGACGAGCACATAGAAGGCATGAAAAATTCATAAGTAATTGCAAATTAGACGACCCTTGTCTTGGGACTTTTCAAGGGATTACTCCCCCCTCACCGCACCATCCTAGTCACAATGCAGTGAATTCGAGGAAGTGGGGAGGCTGAAAATAAAGAATTAAACTTTTTATTGAAGCTAAATACTTAATATTTGTTTTAAGTCCCTTGAAAAGTCCCAAGACAAGGGTCGTCTAATTTGCAATTAATTAATTGCTGGGACACATAAAGAAAAAAGAAAAATTCATAAGTAATTGCAAATTAGACGACCCTTGTCTTGGGACTTTTCAAGGGATTACTCCCCCCTCACCGCACCATCCTAGTCACAATGCAGTGAATTCGAGGAAGTGGGGAGGCTGAAAATAAAGAAAATTATCTTTAAATTAAATACTTACTACTCTGGGTGGATTCGCTCTTTGCGTGGACTCCCGGAATAGCTCAATTGGTTAGAGCACCTGGCGCGGAACTAGGAGGTCATGGGATCGAATCCCACCTGGGGAGCAATTTTTTCTCGGAACTCAAAACAAGTAAAGAATATTAGTATTTAATTTAAATATTAATATATTTATTTTCAGCCTTCCCACTCCCTCGAATTCACAGTTGTGACTATGGTAGTGCGGTGAGGAGGGGAGCAATCCCATAATTGTCCTTAGAAAAGGGTCTTCTAAACGCAATTAATTCACTAATTACTGGACATATAAAGGAAATGTGATAAATATACTTTCAAGTAGCGTTTTTCTGAATTTCATAGCTAAAAAGTTGCTATTGGCAGTTTTGACCTCTAATTATTGACAGATTCTCCTAATTTTAGCGCTTTTTCACAACTAAAGCCTTAAATCAGCGTTTTTAACGTTCAAAACAGCAAATCGACACTTTTTCTGAACTTGTAACCACGAATTTTAGCGATTTTTACTCGATTAAATTCCATGAACTTACTTCAAGAATCCACGGATTAGCGTTGGCTCAATTCTCTGTCTATCTTAATTTCATAACCACATATTAGCCATTTTTCTCAAGTTTAGCCGCGATCTAGCGTTTTCCCCCATTTTAGCCGTGAATTTGCGTTTTTCTCTATTTTAGCCGCGAAGGTGCCTCAAGAACCTGACGTTAATTGGCATTTTCTCTGTTTAATGTAGCTTATTAAATAATGAATGAATTTTTGAGCAGAAAGGAGGCATTTGGACATCTAAACTACCTTATACATTTAATTTAAACGCCTCGACACTCCAATATTCCGGCGGTTTCTAAATTTCAACTGTGAATCAACGCTTTTCTTGGTGTTTATTGCCCCAAATTGTACTATATCTCAATTTTAGCCACAGAAAAACGTTTTTTCTTCGAGATTGATAGCTGTTTTTAAAATTTCAACTGCGACTCAGCGCTTTTTCTAGATTCAGTCCGAGAATGAGTGCCTGGCGCGGAACTAGGAGGTCATGGGTTCGAATCCCACCTGGGGAGCAATTTTTTCTCGGAACTCAAAACAAGTAAAGAATATTAGTAAGTATTTAATTTAAAGATTAATATCTTTATTTTCAGCCTTCCCACTCCCTCGAATTCACAGTTGTGACTAGGGTGGTGCCGTGAGGAGGGGAGTAATCCCATAATTGTCCGTAAAAAAGGGTCTTCTAAACGTAATTAATTCACTAATTGCTGGACATATAAAGGAAATGTGATAAATATACTTTCAAGTAGCGTTTTTCTGAATTTCATAGCTACGAAGTTGCTAGTGGCAGTTTTGACCTCTAATTATTGACAGATTCTCCTAATTTTACCGCTTTTTCACAATTAAAGCCGTTAAAGTCAGCGTTTTCAGCGTTCAAAACAGCAAATCGACACTTTATCCGAACTCGTAACCACAAATTTTAACGATTTTTTCTCGATTAAATTCCATGAACTTACTTCAAGAATCCGCGGATTAGCGTTGGCTCAATTCTCTGTCTATCTTAATTTCATATCCACATATTAGCCATTTTTCTCAAGTTTAGCCGCGATCTAGCATTTTTACCCATTTTAGCTGTGAATTTGCGTTTTTCTATATTTTTTTTCCCCGCAAATTCGCCCTTTAATCGATTTTATCCGCGAATTTGGGTTTTCTATCAATTTTAGCAGCGAATTGCGAATTTTCTCAATTCTACACACGAATTAGCGTTGTTATTAACTAACTTTTCTCTTTAATTTCACCCACGAATTAGCGGCTTTCTCCATTTTAGCCGCGAATTTGTCTCAAGAACTTGATGCGAATTGGCATTTTCTCTGTTTAATGTATTTTAATAAATAATAAATGAATTGTTAAGCCGAAAGGAGGCATTTGGACACCTAAACTACCTTATACATTTAATTTAAACGCCTCGACACTCCAAAATTCCGGCGGTTTCTCAATCTCAACTGTGAATCAACGCTTTTCTTGGTGTTTATTGCCCCAAATTGTAGCGCTATATCTCAATTTTAGCCACAAAAGAACGTTTTTTCTTTGAGAATGAGAGCTGTTTTTAAAATTTCAACTGCGACTCAGCGCTTTTTCTAGATTCAGTCCGAGAATGAGTGCCTTGCTCTATTTTAGAAGGGAGTTAGCGATTTCTTTACTCCCTAACATGAATAATCCCCGAAAAATTCCAATGGCGGCCCGGGGTGGTACGCCCCGCTCTCGCGTCCTTACGTCGGAACGACGTTAGAGTTTGAAAGAGCACGAATAACCTCTAAAGTGGCTTTGGACGGAGCACGGTCCTGCAAAATTAGCTTTTTGAGGGACCGAAACCCGTGAAATTGGGTTTCGGAATGAGCTAATCTCAGGACAATCATGTTGTAAGTGCCAAATGGGCAAAATTTGGGTTTAGAGGAGTGTCAGGGCATACAGTAGCTCTTCCCCTTCAAGATTTCTTGCCGAGTACGTCATTCAATGACTGATATATTTGATCTGGCTTATAAATAACATAACTGCACCGGTTGAAATCAATGTCACGCATGTTTGGACCTTTCAACGACCAAAGTTTGTGGATTTAGTACTCACAGATTATGATTTTACAGGTTTTCGCCAGTACTGCCTCCATAAAAAGCCAAAACTGCAGCGGTGATTACCTCGGGGGATAAAAAAAAAGAAACGCGCGTTTGAAGCCTTCATAAAGGAAATCATACAGGTTGAGCTTATTCAAATTTATACGTGGATCACTGTTGGCTTCTTGAAAACTAGCAATATTGACGGTTTAGCTCTTTCAAAATGACAATTTTGTGGATCTGACCCTTTCATAATAAATTAACACTAATAATGAAAAAATAAAAGCCGTCGTGGTCTAGCCTACTTGAAGAATCAAATTCCGCTGTTAAAGCTGTTTGAAAACTATAAATTTCGCGGCTTTGCCTCGTCAAAAATCACATATAGCGGGTTTGGCTCATTCATAAAATCAATTCTGAGGGTATTTACACTCAAAACATCAATTTTGTGTATTTAAATTAATTTTTTTCTGTTTTGGTTCTTCAAAGTGTCACTTTTTTGTGGTTTCAGCGATCCAAAAATAATTTTCATGCCTTTGTTAATTTCAAAACGCTACTTTGCTGAGTAAAAGAACTGTGTTAGCAAGTTTTTAGGTATCGTGTACCTCTAATATACATGGACGGGGATGTTACAGAAAGGGGGGGGGGCTTGTTCTTTAAAAGAAGAAGAGACACCATGCCCTCCTCATATATTATATTGTTTGTCGAACTAAATTCGATTGATCAGCCTACCTCTCTTTTTTTTTTTTTTCAAACATCCACGAGAATAAGAGTCTATTGAGATCTAAGAGAGAGACAGTGAGAGAGTGTGAGAGAAAACACACTGCTGGCCTCACTCATATTCGTAGGAATTATTCTTGAGATCGGAAATTTACAGAGGATTTAAAGATTTACTTGCATTCTTTCAAGAATGCATGATCCTCTTATCGTACAATATACAGAAAGCAAGAACAACATTTTCAATTCAAATCGCCTTTATAAAAGCGAAAAGCCGAGAGTGTAGCATGCACTTGAGTTTTTTGACGTGGTGAAACACTTAATTTCCTAATTTTAACACAAATACGTTACCTATCGTCAAAAATCGATTAACGTTAGTATCATCAAAAAAATTTGTTGCTCTTATCTTATAATATTCAAAGTATACGCTAATAATTAGATAGAGCTTAATTTATGCTCATTGTTTTGAGCTCAAAAAAGGAGGAGTCTAACCAATCTTGGTTGAATTTTAGCGGATTGACAGTTAAAAATAGGTTTTATTCACTAATTTTTTTTATTTTTGACCCTGTTCGAATAGCAACTTTGACCAAATAAACTTCTCTGGGGTAAGGAAATGTGAGCTTTATCGTCCGTGTACATAACCCGTCATAAATATGACTAGAAAAAACGTTAATACTGCATGACCTAAATCAATATTTCTTTTTAAAAGAAATAGTAAATGAGAAGCTATCGTTCATCCGCGTGTTCCCCCGCAGATACATTGAAAAAAAAAAAGTATTTAATTTTTCAGGCCGCAAAAAAGCGAGTGTCATGTTTTCTCGCTTCGACTGTACACGGTGTACTGACTCGTTAGCGTTGAATTTCTCCTGTGTCTCATCGTCGAGCTGTGCATGGGCGCCAGTGATATTTCAACGAGCTCAGTCTTTTGACACCAACACAATAGATAGCGATTAAAATGTTTACGAAACGCTTTGCTGACGCAGTAGAGGGCGATTGGATTGATACAGGAATTGATGAAACTCAAACAGAAGCCGACGATTCTGAACACGTGCCAGAAATAGTTGAATTCATCTTCAGCGTTGGGATAAAAGTGAAACCACAGCATGAATATATGGTAGGGGAGGAAACACACGATGAAAATTATCACGAAGGCTAAAACCATTTTAGCTATTTTTTTCCGCGCTTTCACTTGATTCGACTGTCCTTGAAATTCGCCCGGCATATTTTTAGTGCTTAAAACTAAATGTCTAGCCATGACAATATAAAACGCAGCAATTATTAGAAGAGGACCAGCGTAGTAAGCGAAAAATTTAAAAAGAATGATAGTTTTTTTATATGCTTCTCCGAGCCTGGGTGGAAAAGGGTGACAGTATTCGATCGTTTTATTCTCACCAACGTACGCTATTTGAATATACGAGAAAATAGCCGCAGGCAAAGCCAATATGACGGAAAGAAGCCAAATTGACAGGGCGATGAGAATCGTAAAAGGTTTAGTCGATATATGCCTTCTGATAGGGTTGACGATCGCGCAATACCTTTCGGCACTTAGAGCGGTCAGAGTGAAAACCGACACACCGATAGAGACGTCTTTCGTCACTTCGGACAATTTACAAATCACCTCGCCGTAGGGCCAAGACTCAATTGTGTACAGAGTTGAAGTGAATGGAACACAGGTGACGATAACAAGAAGGTCGCCGATGGCGAGGCTCAGTATGTACGTGTTGGGAACGTTGCGCATGTTTCGGTGTCGCATGAAAATGAGAACGAGAGTGCCATTGCCCAGAACGCCGACGATGAATATGAGAGCGAAGACGACTGGGACGATGTAGGTTTCAGGGCGGTCCGAGTAGGGGATGTACTCGAGGGTTTTGGTGTCATTTGAGTCACTGTCGCCAAATTCATCCTCCATGGCCTCCTGCAAACAGAAAAATAATGAAAACAACTGAGCTCCTGGCGGAAATTTCGAGGTTCATAGTGAATTAATTTTTTTGAAACGTTTTTAATCTTTACACGTTAATTATCGAAAAAACGCAGTTTTAATAAAAAAAAAAGAAGGTTCTCGCGGATCAGAGAAGGACCAATTAAAACCCCAAAAGGCTCTTTTATTGTATTATACAAGCAGATCTGGTAAGGTGGATCGATTTTAATGCTTCTTCCCCCCCCCCTCATCAAGCATAAGGGGCAGTTTCTCAAATGACTTCTCAACCGATCTCCAATTATCGTTTGCCCCAGACGTGAACCAGAAGATTGCTTAAAGATACGGTCGCGCTTTTCGCCCCTAATTAATCTCGTGATGTTGATCATACAAATCTTCAGATTTGCAACTCGCGATTATTCACATTCACATTGTAAATGACAGCTTGAAATTACAACCCAGAAAAATCCCGAATTAATTTCCACTACGGAAATTAACTGTTTCCTTCACTTCCCATCTCAGTTATTCAGCTCAACGTCAATTTTTTTACTGTTGTCGTTCAATCGACTTTGTCCCGTCAGAATATTTCCACCCGAAAATATCTTAATATCCGTCGGCTTGGTATTTGTGTTTTAGTTTTGCTGGAAAAAAAAATTAAAATATGTTTTTCTTAAATTGAATTTTGTTTCTATTTAGTGGGGAGGAGGGAGGGCTCGAAAGGGATGGGAGGACTTTGGATAGGGGAGAACCTTCAGATAAATGAAGGTTAGAGATAATTATCACGACGAATAGGATTGACGCTAATTAAATCTGCGTCTTG
>CM075943.1:56959225-57020663 GCA_038030265.1 Corythucha ciliata
TAAGAGCTGGGACGGGATGGCTAACTATCAACTTCAGAATCATCTCTTCCTCTTCCTCACCTTGTAAGATCTCATTCACTGAAGAATGCGAAATATGAAACTGTCTCTTTTCCCAACACCTTTTGCAGTTAGTGAGGGGAACGGGGAGCGTCAATCTGAGTACAATTCCCCTCCCCCCCCCAGCAACCCGTCTCATACTTTCCATAAACAAAGAAAAAATTATATGGACGGGGGGGGGGACCCCCGCTTACCTCACTACCCATCAACCCGATATTACCCCGTCCACCCAACCCTAACTACTCTCATTTCATCAAAGAAAAACTCAAGGGGGGGCACTGCCCCGAAAAGTGAGGACAGAACCAGCTTTTTTACCCTACTGAGCCCCCATCCACAGCTGGAGATTCCTCGTAAGAAGTCACAGGTGGGGGTTGTGGTGCTTGCCAGGTGCGCGATATGCAGGGTTGGCAGTCCTGAGCGCATTATGGTTACTCCCAGGTAATGCATGGATGTTGTCAGTGGCATCATTTGGTTGCGGAGCGTAATGAGGTGATGCTGTGCTGGGAAGAGCTGTGTTCCGCGGAAGATGGTGGTTGACGACTTGGCATAGTTAATTTTCAAGCGACGGGTGTCGTCACCAGGATGTAACAAGTTCGTCGATGCGGCGGAATTCCTGCCGGAATCGATGATGATCCGGGGCAGAGACGACTATAGCCAAGTCGTCAACGAACGCGGTGGCTGCCAATCCTGCCGCCTCAAGATCGCGAAGGAGAGGTGCAAAGCCTAGAGCCCAAAGGAGGCATGCGGGAACCGCTCCTTGCGGGCACCGCACGTGATTTCTCGCTCGGCAGTGACACCACCGTGGATGAGCCTGACGTGGCGGTTGTTGAGATAGCTCCGGAGGAATAGGTAGATGTTTCGCGGTACGGAGGCTGCGCGTATCTCCGCGAGTAGAGCTGGCCACCAAACGGCATGTGAATTTGGATCAAAATCCGAATCTTGAGCATCTTCCACATCAATTGAGTCCAGGAGATCGGCAGGTTCTTCACAGTTCCACAAATCTTCATCATCTGAGCTCAACGTATCATTAACCTCTTCGCCTTCCGAACAAAACAAAAGCTCTCTTATTTGATCGTCACTCATGACTTTCTTAGCTGACCTTCGCTCCATTTTTTTCTGAAACAACCATAGTCCTATTGAAAGAAACTGGAAATTGGTTTCCAAAGCCCTGTTCACACGATGCAATGTTTGAAGCTAAATTGCACGCTGGATTTTTGAAAACATCCGGTCACTACCAAGGAGCATATGTTTTTAAAAAACCAGCATGAAATATAACTTCAAACATTGCATCGTGTGAACAGGGCTAAAGTTAGTGATTATTATACTATAATAATTCTAGTTTTGTCCAAATGCAATGAAGGCCAGTCAATAAGAACATTAAAAATAGCTAAAATCGTAATTAAACGGCTAGTGCTGATTTGTTAGTATGTTGTTAGGACCAGCACCAGTAGTGTAAATCCAAGCTTTCAGTTTCGAAAGACATGTGCTACTTTCATGGCACTCGAAAAACCGCGAAATGTTTGCACTTTTTTAGGTTTTTTCACTTTATCTCCTAAAATATGCATTTCAAGATAAAACATACGAAATACGTTAAAAACCACGTAGAATTTTGTTGTTATTTCAGGTTTATAATAAAATAGTCATTTTATTCTCTTTAAAAGGAACACGTTATATTTTTCAACTCTAACCCGTACACTTAATAATTTTGCAACTAGAACAACATAAAGAGAGAAAACAGGGTTATAAGACGCGCCAGATAGAAAAAATGATTAATGCTCGAGTGCGCCTCTCGTGTGCCGGGAGACAATTAACATTTCAAAAGATAGTTTTCACAACACACCACCCTAATTGTCAACGCGTAAAAGTTTTGTTAAAAAAAAATAATAATAATAAAAGAAACTTGAGGAAAAAAAAAAATTAAACATTGATTTTGCTGCGAAGTTGTGCAAATCGTACGGCATTCAGTGGCTTCGTGAACAAGTCGGCTATTTGGTCCTCTGAGGGGCAATATTTAATTTTTAGCACACCCTCGTCAACCTTTTCTTTGATGTAGTGGAACCTGACGTCAATGTGTTTCGATCTTCTGTTGATGATTCCGTTAGTGATGAGATCGATTGCACTTTTGTTGTCAACATTGAGCTCGGCTTCGAAGGGTTGTCCAGAAAGCTCTTCAAGAAAACTTTTTATGTATACAATGACTTTCGTTGCCTCAGCCGCAGCTATGTATTCAGCCTCAGTAGTTGACGTTGCAACGATTGGTTGTCGTCGTGACGTCCAGCATATAGGTCCTTCGTTGAAGTATATTATGTAACCGGTGGTGCTTCGACGCGAAGAGCGATCAACGGTGAAATCTGCATCGCAGAACGCAGTCAGTTTATTTTCAGAATCATTCCTTGAGTACGCTATCCCAAAATCCTTCGTCGAATTCAAGTATTTCAGAGTTCTCTTCAAATTGGACAAATCGAAAAGATTAGGGTTTTCGACGCTTCGTCCGCTCATTGAAACAGCATGTGCTATATCAGGACGAGTTTTGGTGGCTAGATACAACAAACTTCCCACTGACTCTCGGAATGGAAACTTTATTTCTCCTTCGATCAGTGGAGGAGTTTCGTTGCCCGGAGCAAAGGGCGTAGATATAGGCTTAGACTCAGACATTCCGTATTTTTTTAAAATTTCATTGGCGTAGTTTGTTTGACACAGTTTGAGACGACTAGCAGAATTTTGAAGTTCTATTCCCAGAAACGTTTTTGGAGAGTCATCAGTCGTCATTTTGAATTCTTTTTCCATGTTTTGCAGGAGTTGTTTCATCGCATTTCTATCCTTCCCGAAAACGATGCACGAGTGATCGGCATTGACGAAAATGCATTGATCTGTTTTGAGCTGGCGAAATCCGTGAACATTCACCAAAAAGTTTTTTAATCTTTCGTTCCATCGAGCCGGTGCTTGCTTGAGTCCGTAGAGAGCACGCTGCAACTTGCAAATTTTTCCTTTGACGTCGGAATAGCCCTCTGGCAGCCTCATGTACAGGTCTTCTTTTACTGAACCATACAGAAAAGCGGCTTTCACATCAAACTTCATCATTTCATATTTATTTTTCGTCGCAAGAGCAATCATAGCTCTGAGAGCGTCATTTCCTATGACAGGACTGAACGTTTCCTCGTAGTCGGTACCGGCACGCTGTTGAAAACCACGAACCACAAGACGAGCCTTATACCGTCCATCGTCTTTCACTTTGAAAACCCATTTGCTCGTCAAAATATTTTGACTTTGCACCTCCTTCGGATCGATAAGCTTCCAGGTTTGATTCTCCTCCAGCGCCGCTTTTTCTTCCTCAATCGCATCAATCCAGCGGCGACTGTCTTTACCAGAGACGGCTTCTTCATATGTTAAAAGAACATAATCGTCAAACTTTTTGCGCGGCTTCCTTTCCCGGTGTCCTCGACCGAGATTTTCATTCGCTGGAGTGTCTACGAAATCTTCTTGATCATCGATTTCAGCGCTACCTTCAACAGCATTAGTAGCCATTTGAGACAGGGAACCATTGGCCTCCTCAGGGAGTATTGTTTGATGATTTTCATTTTCTTCGATACTGTCGTCAAAATCGTCGTCTAATGGGAACAAGGCTTTAAGCGAAATACACTTATCTGTTTCGTTGGAAATTTTGTTTGGCACAAAAACGACATTTCGAGCGGCTACGACGTTGTTGTTTTCCGGGAAGAAAATTCTGTATGCCTTACTGTCCTCCTCGTAGCCTACGAAAATTCCAGGCTTCCCTTTTGGGTCCCATTTTTTACGCCTTTTGATCCGGTACATGAACGAACACTCGACTTCCAAAGATCTTCAGATGGGTTATCATTTTTTTACGACCGAACCATAGTTCATATGGTGTACGTCCGGGGACTGAACTTTTTCCTGAAACATTGAGGACATAGACGGCGGCATTGACTGCTTCCCCCCAAAATTTTTTGTCCAGATTCGCTGAGAGCAACATAGTTCTCGCAGCTTCGACAACCGTTCGCATTTCGCGTTCGATCTTCCCATTTTGTTCGGGGCAGTAGGGAACAGATTTTTGATGTCGGATGCCATTTTCTTCAAAAAGTTGTTTCACTGACGAATTTAAAATCTCTGTTCCATGGTCGGAGCGAATCGTTTTCACCTTGCGGCCTGTGTCTCTTTCCGCCAGGGTTAAACATTTTTTAAGCAGACCTGGGACTTCGGCTTTGGTTTTTATTACGTAGCAGAACCTGAAATGAGAGTAGTCATCTTTCAGTAACAAAAAATACCTGGAACCACCAAGGCTGTTGACTTCCATGGGCCCACATAAATCGACATGAATGAGCTCGGATGGTTCTGTAGACTTCGTCAAACTGGAATGAAACGGGAAACGGTGTAGTTTTCCAGCGTGGCAATCTTCGCAGAAAAAATTGTCATCGTTGCAGTAATCAATGTTGTTCTTTTTCAGAATGGACTTCACGTAGGCAACATTTTGATGAGCCAGTCTGCGATGCCACTCGAGTAGAGATGTCGCTTTTTCAGTTGACGCTACCGCTGCGCTTTCGTGGTCGACCGTCATTTTCAGGACGTAGACATTGCCATTCAATTTCGCTTCGGCGAAAACCGTTCCATTTTTAGCTAATTGACAGGTGTCGCCCGCACCCATCAAATTATGACCTTTTTGCATTGCGCAAGACACTGAAAAGAGATTCATTTTTAATACCGGAACGTGTAAAACATTTTGTAAAACATTTTTGATTGATTTTCCGTCGACTATTGTTATGACGTCAATGTCCCCAACGCCAACACCTTCGAGAGTACTTTCATCGCCGATTTTTACATTTTTAGAACAAGGCTGATAGGTACGAAAAAAATTTTTCATGCGGAGTCATGTGCTGGCTAGCACCGCTGTCAAAAAACCATTGATTAGGATCACAAAGATCACTATTCATTAGTGCCATAGTGATAAAGGCATTCTTCGGCTGAGACGACGCGTTGGAAAAATGCGGAGCACCCCTGTCCTTCGACTGCTTATTTTTTTCATTGTTGCTACGAAAACGGCAGTACTTCTGAATGTGACCTACCTTTTTGCAGTAGTGGCACGTAGGTTTTTGAGCGTTAGCAGGGTTCTTGAAGCATTTGTGAGTGGGATGGTTTTTGCCACAGATAGAACAGTTTTCCGACGAATGAGACGAGAGAGCTAAATTGCTCTTATCCCCCTCCCGAGTTTTCACGCGCCGTTCTTCGATAATTAGCCGGGACGTTAACTCGTTGATTGTTTGTTTTTCGGGATCAACTGACTCCCACGAGGATACAAAATAAGTCAAGTAATCTGGGAAAGACATGAGAATCTTCGTCGTAACCTGCTTATCAGAAATATTTTCACCGAAACGTTTAAGCTTTGTGACTATATCAAGGATATTCGAGACATGATTTGCAACCCCTTGATTTGCGTATGAGTAAGCGAAGAACTCTTCATGTAGCAAATGAACACTCGTGTCAGACCTTTGCTCGTAGACTGCGAGCAGTTTGTCCCACATTTCCGCAGCAGTTTGACACGTAACTATGTGAACCATAGGTCCTTCTTCGATTCGGGAAACAATTAAGGCTTTGGCTTTGCTATCGCGTTTCGACCATGCTCCCAATTCTTCATCAAAAACGGTCTTACTTTTTCCTTCTTGCAGGGTCGGCCTGACCTCAGTGCCATACAGTAGTTTCTCGAACCCTTTGGCTTCGGCCGCGTCCAGTTGGAATCACCTTTCAACCTCGTAACAGAGTATTGATCAATAAACTCAGCCATCGTCCGTATTTTAAATTTTCGTCCCGTAAAAACTTGAAACAAACCGGGGGAACTACACGACCGGACTCCCACGCACACTGAACTTGAGTTTTTTTAATTTTTTTTATTGAACCGACTGCTCCACGGCGTTTTTAAAGCCCATAACCTGTTGTTATTTCAGGTTTAAAATAAAATGGTCATTTTATTCTCTTTAAAAGGAACGCGTTATATTTTTCAACTCTAACCCGTACACTTAATAATTTTGCAACTAGAAAAACATAAAGAGAGAAAACAGGGTTGTAAGACGCACCAGATAGAAAAAATGATTAAGGCTCGAGTGCGCCTCTCGTGTGCCGGGAGACAATTAACATTTCAAAAGATAGTTTTCACAACAAATTTGCTACAATTTGAGGCCTAACGTAGCTCTGTAGGTCATATAGTAATTAAGATACAGCTCCTCGAATTTGGATTTAATTGTAAAAAAAAATTGAAATTTCAAGTTTTGTCAACTTTCGACCCTTAGTTTTGGCCAAAAATACTCATCCTACGGGGAAATCTGAGTCGAGAGAAGTTGTAGCAAATGTTTCATTTAATCACACAACGACGTCTGTAGACCAAATAATTTCATCAAAATCCTAGAAAAAACAAAAAGGGTGGAAACTACATTTTTCTAAAAATGAATCGGTTGACTTCCCACCTAAGTTTGGGTGGGTCCCAGTGCACACGAGCGATAAGTGTAGCATGGTCGTCGCTACTCTTATCACCTGGATCATTCTTCTCCATGCACTCATTGAATGGACTGCTTTACTGCTTTACTGGTTGCTATTGTTTTTAAATGGCCGCGGTGACGTATGTATCGTGGTGACCGGGCGAAACTTTTCGCTCGTGGGCACGGAGCACAAGGCTGAACCACGTGAAATTGAAACAATTGTGTAATTTCAAATAAAACTTGACCATTGTGAATGGAGGAGAAAAATAAGTGAAGAGGCTAAAAATGTAAACCCAATATACGTATTTCCGTACAGTTCTTGAATGTCCCACGTATGTACCAGATGAGGTTTAAGTGATTTCAAATCCACCCCGCCAGCAGAATCTTCAATTCTCGGTATCACAGTTCAGACCAGTTCTGGAGGGCCGGGTTACTTGACTCGGTTTTCCAAGTCGGGTTGACAGCCAGGGACGTGAATCGTAGTAGGGTAGCACCTCCGCTTCCGGTGAGGGGTGGTCCATCGCCTCCATAATCTTGGACCTCTGATGGACTTGGAGTAGCTCTGGACCACACCCAAAGGTTCAATTTTTGTGATTGTCTGGGGGGTCCAATTCAACCCAATCAAAATTGTTCCATGATTTCGCCTCATACGCTCTTGGTCAACCTTCTCCTAACAATTTTGTACACCAATCTCACGTCAATCTGCCATTCCATTCCACGGAGCGGGGATCGAACCCGGACACCGTATCTCCGGTACGGCTCTTTGACCACCAAGACATCGCGGCGACCAGGAACTATTCAACTCCGGACCCTCTCCTTCCCCCAGAACACCATGTTTTGTTTGCTCGGTCCCGATTTCCCAAGCCATCAGATCGTTGACATTTAGCAACTTCACCGATCGGGAAGGGGTGTGGGGGTGAGCTGTCATCTGAGGACGTGATAATTAATTTAAAGCTTTTTGAGTCGAAATTGAAGTTATTTCGGACTTGTATTTAAACAAAATGGTGCTTTATGTGTCGTGAGAAAAAGAAACTGCCACGGAGCGGGAATCGAACCCAGACACCGTATCTCCGGTACGGCTCTTAGACCGTCTTATAGACCGTAGACGTGTCCGGGTTCGATTCCCGCTCCGTGGCAGTTTCTTTTTCTCACGACACATAAAGCACCATGTCACTGTTGTTTAAATACAAGTCCGAAATAACTTTAATTTCGATACAAAAAGCCTTAAATTACATTCCATATTCGATTCATCTCTTGTATTGACAGCTTTCATAAATACACCAGTGCTCATGTGACGACTAAGTGAAACGACCTCCTGGGGTATCCTTCAATTTTCCATTGGATTTACTTCAGTAATTTTCTTTCTGATTCTGATTCTCACGACCACAATAAACAAAACAAAGCAAGTGACACCGGTCAGATGTTACCCCAGATGGTCAGTTAGAGCGCTGCTGTATTTATGAAAGATATCAGTGACGCCTTGTGGTGATGGGAGGCATCCTTGTGATCAATGAAAATAGAAACTGGTAAAGGGGCCCCGATGAATGAAACAGCATTTTAAGTCAGGTGATGGATCCAAGTTTCCCCTCTTTTCCACAATTAGAAGCGTGCGTCTCTTATCTTTCGGAAGGCATTCGCGTTATCAGTTCAGTGTTTTCTCTGTGAGAAGTGGAATACATTTTAAGTTTTTCTTGCTTTTTCTACGAACAAGGTAATTTTGAAAGCTGAGGCATATCATGGGAGAATTCCGAGTCCACGGCTGAACTTGGGTCGAACCCTCCGACGAGGGCTCACAGCTCTCCGAGCCTCTCCTTCACTTCAACTATCATCTAGAAGTTAAAAATGAGTTAATTTAATTCTACAACTAGCATACAATAAACCATAAAAGTATACGATTTCAAAATTACCTTGTTCCTAGAAAAAGCGAGAAAAACTTAAAATTGATTCCACTTCTCACAGAGAAAACACTGAACTGATAACACGAATGCCTTCCGAAAGATAAGACGCACGCTTCTAATTGACGAAAGTTTCTTAATTTTTGCCACACATGAAGTTGAAAATTTCCACAAGTTGTTCCTTTTCCCAGCCCACGGACACTGATAGTAATTATGAATCCTACATCAGGAGAACCTTAAGCCGCCGATGATGGACCAGTAGAGGGGGATGGAAGGGAATATCTGCCGATCCCGTTGCGGGCGGGCCCTAAAGCCGCCTTCACATGCAAGCTTTAAAAAACTGAGCTGTGGGTTTCAACCAGTCAGAGAGCCCCGAGTCTACAGCGCCTCAGACAATGCAACTGTCTTTAAAAGTGAGACATTCACCACTTTTTGCAAAAACAACGCTATCACTCAGAAATTCAGCGTGCTTGCAGAAAGGAACGTGCGCATCCTAAAAAATCGTCTCACGGATGTGGAAAATGAACCGGGAAATCTTCAACAGAAAATTCTACAAATTTACCGAGCGATTCCCTTAGTCGAGGGGAAACCCCTGCTGAACTTTACTTCGGCAGAACAATTCGAATTCGTTTGGACGCCATCAAGCCATTCAGGGAAATATCTCAAAACGAATCAACTGCAGTTCCCGGACTTCGTTCTTTAAACAACAACAACAACAACGTTCTTTGTACAAATACATAATATTTTATACGCGTGTCCATTTCTAAAAGAAATAACAACACCGCCTTTTCTTCCGTAGTCAACTGAAGAATTCTCATTTTCTGATTGAAATCCATTAGTGTATAGCAGAATAAAATGAGCTCGGATACCTGTAGATAATGGTTTGTGAGCGTATTGCAGTTGTTAGTACAGATCATATAGTGGAGAAGGTTATAAAATCAAATGTACTGTTGCAGTAGCACTTGATTCGATGAGTTATTTTTATAGTTTTGGGGGAAAACACGCGTCAGTTTTCCCCGGCGTCATAATCCCATTACTTCAAATAAAGGTATGCTCTATACTGAGCTTTCGAAGGAATATTTTTTGTTTGGCGAAACTAATGAAATTGTGTTCTGAAACGAAAAATTCCGCCTATATTTGCCCTGGCTCTCATATTAACAAATAACTCACCGAATCATCTCTTTTTCTGACGGAATCCATTAACAATCTGTTTTTAATTAAGATCTGAGTACATTGATTCAAGTTCTCTGTGACACTTATTCATTTAGTGATCATCAATAGATTTTATTTAACACAAATCGTAATAAACGTTCTCCGATTCAGTACCTACTTCAATCGGAAAGAACAAACGAGGTGGAAATATGAAGGGGATGGCTATTGTTGGAAGGGGGTGAGAGGTCCGGGTGGCACGCCTTGTTTTAAAGAAGTTTTCTTCATTTCCTTCCGATGTTTTCTTCGTTTAGTTACACATTTCTATAACTCGCCTTTCGTTCATTCAGACATTTTATCATATTCATCGATGAATGATCCTTAATTTATTTAGCTCAATCAGCTAACCAAGTTGTGTGCTGGTTCGATGTGAATGATCAAAAAACGTGTGACCCCCCCCCCCCGCCAAACTTCAAGCAACTAAATAAAAATTCCATGTTCTCGTAGGGAAAGAAGTTACTATGGAGTTTTTTGTGAGTTCGTAGTATTTCAAGGAATCTTGGTGAACGTTGGGGCATGCACTCACGAGGATTGAATAATGAAAAATTCCTCTTTTCAGAGGCCGAACATCATGTAAAGATCTCAGCAAAAAGGGGTTTGTTGGGGTATTGTAGAGGGGTGAGGGGATTGGCTCTTCCTAAATCAATTAACGCCTTTTTGGAAAGCAACTTCAAAAGTTCTGGCCGAAGCTGGTTCCATCCCCCCCCCCACTATCTGCTCCCCTTAACCCATAAACCACCCACCCAATTTGAAACTCGTCCTCTGAAATACAATCAGTTGCAATTCATTTCGCTTTAATTATATCATCGACCTTGCTCGCACTCTCTCTCGCTCTGTTTCTCATTTTCCCGTCGCATTCTTGACACTCGTCACTCGCCTTCTCTTAAGATCAAGGAGACGGGGTTTTAATGGGATTAAATCGAAAGATTATAACAGAAGTGGCAAGGCGAAAGGGTCTATGGAGTGTGAAGACGTAAATAATTATAATGTAAAATTTAACGCGACACAAACTTGTCAATTTTAAGTGGGCTGTACGAGTTCGCTTCAATTGGAATTGACGTGTAGTGAGAAGGTCGGAGGGGATTGTGACTCAGTAATTTAAATGAGCAAATCGTCAGTTTATCGTCTTAGCTTAGCGTCTTTGGAGACTATCGCACGAGAGAATGTGTTATACTAACAGGGTTATTGGTACCTACTCGACAAAGGAAATCAAGCCTGTTTTTAGGTTCTATAGGCCTGACATGCGTCATGTAGTAGGGCTTTCTCTAAATGATGCAAGCAGAACGTTGAGCGACTGGAGGGCAGTCGATAGTGCGTTAGTACGCGGCAGAACACCCGTTGGTCACCTGGAACAAGCGAAAAGGTGTGCAAATCGGCTCAGAACGGTGGTGTCGCAGTAAGAACGCCTTTCGAAGGCTCTTCTGGTGAAAAAGCAGTTTCGATTTTTCGATTGCTCGTGTCTATAAAGAAACCCTGAGATACGCGTTTTCCCATTCTTGCCTCACGTGAATCACCCATTGTTAGGTGCAAAGATTACACAGAAATTGCGTCACACTGGTTTCGACTTTTAATGGACGCAGCAAGTGAGTCCTTTGGTCAGGGGAACGTATAGTTACGGCTGCGTCCAAAACGCATTTGGCTCTATTCACAACTACGGTGTTTTGACATTTTGGGCACTTACCTCACAACTATTTCCGCGAGCGGAAACCACCACAATTCTGAAAATTGCAATTTCATGAAAATTCAGCCTGGAAATTTCCTATTTCACGAATATTTAGCTACAAAAAAAAATGTTGAAATGTTGCCTTTTTGGGCACTATCGTGCCCGGCTCTATAGAATCGGGTTCCACGGTCATTAAAAATAGGCACTATAACTTGCAATTTCAAACGTACAAAGTTACCAGAAACTAGTAATTTCGGGAATATTTAGACCCGGAAGTTGCAATTTTTGAAATTTTCAGATTAGAGTGACATAATCTGGCGAAAACATCTGCCCAGGCTTTGGGCGCGCCGCCGTCGGGGCCGGCTAGCCCGGGTGGGTTCCACAACCAATAAAAACAAAAAACAAAAAAAACAAAAAACAAAAACTTGAAATCTTGGGCAAACTAAGACAGTAACTCGCGATTAATTATATTATTCAAATCCCTTCACGCCCTCTATTAAAAGGAGTGCCCTGAAACATTGTAATTTCGCAAAAGTGAAGACCAGAAATTTGCTATTTCACTGATATTTTACTCCGCATGCTGCTTTCTCCCCGACCGGTCATACTAAGGCCCCTGGCCACATACCCAGGATGAAGTTGGGAGAATCACACCCTCACCTTACGAGCGTACTGGTCGATGTGCTGTTTGTTGTACAAACACTGCCGAGAACCCTTAATAAGAAGCCAAGTGTTTCGGGGCACGGTCTGTACCTTGATGAGTCATCATGAAAACTCATAGTTTAACGAGAAAATTACTGAACTTAGCTCTATCTTAAAAGAATTTCTAAAAGTTCCACAACTGAGATGATACCCTGCACCTGCAACAGTTTTCTTTGCTCCAACCATTACACTTATAGGGACCCTGCAATCACTTCTTTGACAGGAACATTGTCCTGCAGGCAATAATGCGTAATTCACCCGATTTCAAAAGTGGCCCCAGAAATGTTAATAATTTTGTTTTATTGAAAAATGTTCCAACTGTTAATTTTTTAAAAATTTGTCATCCCATGACGTCATAGCACAAACAATAATAATTGGTTGAAAATTAAGAGCATATATCTCTTTAGTCTATTTACCTTGAATTAGGTCGACAATATCCGTTTAAGCGTTGCTAAGTGTTTAAACGGTTTTGTATTCAAAATTCTCATTTATGATTGGGGTGTCAGCTCTTAAGCTCAGCTTAGTGTTAAACGGAACTTTAAACCCATGTGGTCGACCCGGGCTTAAGTCATTCAATGTCACATGCACGTTCTGCTGCAAATTTATTGCTGTGAAATTTCGCTAGTCCCCCTCTCCTTGAAATAGTGTTTTATGGGAGCCGTTTCAAGACGCATACACGCAGTTTTCACGACTATTTCAGCCCCAAACTTGCATTTCACGGATATTTTATAGTCTCGAGACTTACAATTTCGTGGCTATTTTTTATCCTTCGAATCTCGACTATTTGACTTGCAATTTTTTCAGCGATTTATCCTTGGAACTGACAACGCCGTACATACTGCAGCCCTGAATCTGCGCAGTTCCGTGTCTATTTCACTCCATGACTATAGAAATTGCACTGATTGCATTTGTCTGTTTGTTCACTGAATGAACACAAAGTTTCAGAAACTAAAGTCAGTCCACTTAAGCCCGTACGCTACGTCGATGCTCGAAATTTCCTCGACTCCAACCTACCTCACAAACTGTAGAATCACATGACACGTTATTTTATACTTTTCCCAGTTTGGTAGGGAGCTTTGAGGTTGAGGAAAATTCGAGGAACGACTTGGCATAAGGGCCTATAAGTGATGGACTCTCGAACGTGTTGCATAATTTCGATAGTTCCAATTGTTCACTCCCACCAAAAATATTTAATGAAATTAACCCGTTAACGCCCAGTGTCCTGTTCATAGGACGCTGTTTTTATTGTCAAAACATGCATGCGACAATGATGGGGATCAACCTATTCATGTTCCAGCGCGCCCAATCTCTTCTATACACCTGTCTCACTATTCAAAAAAACTGTATTATCGTTTCCAATAGGAAAAACGTATCGAAATAGTCTAACGTTTTTCGTGCGATTTTAGGTTTCAGTTATTTTTTCAATCGTTCAAGTTTCTCTAGAAAATTCACGATGACCAGGCATGTGGATTTTGCTTTCGAGGATTGTGTAGGGCTAAAGGAAAACTGGTATTCAGCCACTTCTTCAAATTTTTAGATTCTCCACGAGCTAATGAGGACTCAATTTTGTGTCCTATAAATATGACACTGGGCTATTCGACGTTGGTTTGCTAAATACAATTTTCTGTCAAATTCAACTCGTATTTTCAAATTTCTTGAAGAAGTTCAACAGTATTCACTTGCCCAGCGAATAGCAGCCGAGATCTTGCTCTATCGCCGGACCCTGGTGAGCTGACCGACGAAGATGTCATTGATGGTGTTCTTGATACGACAGGAAAGTCGAAAGTCGTCGACGTTGTGGGATTGCTGGAAGTTATAAGATCGGAAGATGACGCTGAAAGCCAAGAACTCCCCGGCGGTAGCCAGAGGAAGAGGAAGGCATCGATCGAAAAGAAGAGAGGAAAAAATCTGCTCAGTGCAATCGGAATCGTGTCATCTATTTTGCAACTTTGCTGAGCAAGACGCGCTGCTGCGCTATACTAAACCCAGAATTTTGTAAATGGGGAATGGTCAACAAATTAATATGGATGGATGATCGTCAGGTGCTTCAGGTGACACGGAATAATCAACTGATTGTCACCAAACATACATCCGGTTTGGATATTAGCTATGAGATCGTTGTTGGAACGATGGATTTTCTGTCAGTTCCAGCTCTTCTATTACGGTTGTGTCAATGGTGTGAACGGTCAACGGTGTGTACGGTGGTGTCAACCACAAAATTCAAGAAGCCATTTCATATAGACAGTGTTAGGGCGACCGCCTAAGTCATATTACTACGAAATGGGGCCAACAAACGAGATCTCACGGAGATGATTGTTCCAAAAAACCCTTACTTTATGTTCAAAATGGGATTTTACTCTATCCATTGACTGTTTCCCCCAATTTTACTGCCTTTGAGTGGCTCTGGGAAAAATTAAACAAGTTTCCATACCATTTTTTTGAATATTCCATAGGCCTTTAGGGAGACCAATCGAAACTACATAAGCGCCCAGCGTCCTATGGGTAGGACAGGTCATTACGTGTGCAGGGGAGGGGGTTCAGATTCGAAAAAATATTTTTTAATAACAATAGGGCAATAGGAAACAGAATATACAGAAATAATTGAGATAAATCTAGTATAGGAAACTTGGGCGTTAACGGGTTAACAACTAATCAACAACAAACTTTTTCTACGGCTACTATGGTTATGTATAGACGCTACACAGTGATCATTTGTTCTTAAATTACTCCCGGTGCGTTATTTTTTGTAGAAGGGGTAAAGGGGAAGCTCATTTCACTAAATTCGGGCGTGGACGAGAGTCCATCACTAAGTGAACAGACTTTAGATAAACATTTCAGAAGCTGAGCAATTTGATTCAAGGGCAATGAGGAAGTAACATAAAAAATAAAAATCGCTGGAGACAATTTTTTTCTAAAGAAAATGACTAAATATGACCAGGAATTGAATACTAGTGCGTAAATGATTGATTTCGATTTATAGCGAAATAATAAAATTTGCCAATTTTTTTTGTAACCTTAAACGGCCAGTCTGTGACTCGTGACGTAGCTAAGGGGTCGTGACCCCTCCCAACTCTCCGCATCATGGATGTTATCATGTGTTGCCCCTTCTTGTCTCTCCATTTCTCTAAAGTCCAATTGTTTGATTTGTGGGAAGCCATTGTGAAGGTTATGCGAAGGCTGTTGTTGCGTCATCAGTCTATTTAGCCTGTTTCAAATGGGTCTTGCAACCCAATAGTTTTATGAATTAATAAAAAAATGTAGGGCCTGATTTTATTTGAACGGATCGTGTTATCATGAGTTTTGGTAACCAAGCTATCACGATGGCATGATTTTGGAAAATGTGTTACTTCCTCATACTATCATGTCTTGATCGGTGTGCCGCAGGGCTCAGTTTTGGGGCCGATACTTTCTATTAATGACCTTCCGTTCTTCTTACCTGGTTATTGACTAACTCTCGTTCTATACGCGGATGATATTTCCGTCCTGATGCCGAGCTGTGAATACAAGGAAAACTATGTCACTCTGGTGGAGGAATGGTGCCGGAACAACCGGCTTTGTCTGAATACCCAAAAAACCCAACATATTGATTTCTCTCTTACCAAACCGGCTTGCTCTCAATCGTCGATGAAAATGCTCGGTTCGATGATCGATTCTTCACTGGGATGGAAGCCTCACATTGAATCGATGTCAAGAAAGTTGTCCAAAGCTTTGTTCATTCTTCGACGTATCAAACTTTCTGTGACCAACGATGCGCTTGTCCAGACAAACTTTGCATTTTTCCACTGCAACATTGTTTATGGAACTCTGCTCTGGGGTAATTCTGTGGACGTTGTTAAGGTTTTCGCCTTGCAGTAAAGAGCAGTTCGGATTCTGAGCGGACTGAGGCCTCGTGACTCCTGTAGGGATGCGTTTAAGGATCATGACATTATGACCGTCTACGCCGTCTTCGCTTTTCAGTGCCTGTGCCTTGCACATGTTGGTGACAGCTTGCATTTCAGTGACGTCCACTCGTATGAGACCAGAGGGAATCAATGCTTAGTTCAAGGGTCCTGGCCAAAACCTCCAAAAGTTTCCTCAGCGTGTCGACTAAACTGTACAATACCCTGCCTCATGAATCTTACGCAGTTCATGAGAAAATTGAAAAATATTCTACTAAAAAAAGTCCTGTAGTACAGTTTAAACGATTTTTTCTATTTTTTTAAGAATATTATATTGACGTTGTAATGCCTAGCGGCGATATTAATAAATTATTATTATTATAACTATTATTGGTGAAATTTATTGACAAATGATAATCGGAGTAAATCTCTGACTTAACGAGATAAACCTCCGTTAGTTTTACAGTCAAATAGCCATCGGAACGAATAAAGTGTGCCGTCTACAACGGAGTCTGTACGGCCTGAAGCAAGCCCCGCGCTGCTAGAATAAGCGTTTCGGAGGATTCATGGAATCGATTGGATTCAAGAGAAGTGAAGCGGACCCGTGTCTTTTTATCCAGCAGAAGAAATCAGAGAAGCTGATTGTTGCACTTTACGTTGACGATGGTCTCATAGCAACAACAAATCCTCAGATGTTAGACGATTTTACCAAATAATTGAAATCGGAATTCAAAGTTGTTATGAAGCCTGCAAGTTATTATTTGGGAATCGAACTGGAACGAAGAGAAAATGGTTCTATCAAAATTTCTCAACAGTCTTACATCGAACGAATTTTGAATCGTTTTGGCATGGCAGATTGTCGCCCAGCTTGTACGCCAATGATAAAGGACTGTAATGAAGCAGGGAAAGTGGACGATGGCAAAGTCGATTTTTGCTGCTTCATTGTCGACATTCAACCCAGGAGTATCAAGTTTTTCCACCAAGCCACCAAATAAACGTTTCAACCAGACTAGTTCTCTTGCGGCTTCACTGGCTGCCACTATTTCCGCTTCAGTAGTTGAAATCGACACTGAATGTTGTAGCTGGCTAAGCCATGAGATAGCTCCTCCTGCGTAGAGACATACAGTACCACTTGTTGACCTTCTGGTTGTCAAATCACCTGCGTGATCAGCATCACTGTAGCTTTCGATTATTCCGCTCTTGAAATTGCTTCTGTAGATGATTCCGAGTTGAGAAGTGCCTCTCAAATAGCGAAAAATGCGTTTAACTTTTGACGCAGTCATTTCTTGTGGGATTTTCTAGTTTTCTTGATGCTACTCCAACTGCGAACGCTATATCTGGCCTTGTAGTAGTCATTAGATACATTAGAGCTCCCACTGCTTGACGATATGGAAAATCGACTTTGCCATCGTCCCCTGCTTCATTACAGTCCTTTATCATTGGCGTACAAGCTGGGCGACAATCTGCCATGCCAAAACGATTCAAAATTCGTTCGATGTAAGACTGTTGAGAAATTTTGATAGAACCATTTTCTCTTCGTTCCAGATCGATTCCCAAATAATAACTTGCAGGCTTCATAACAACTTTGAATTCCGATTTCAATTCTTTGGTAAAATCGTCTAACATCTGAGGATTTGTTGTTGCTATGAGACCATCGTCAACGTAAAGTGCAACAATCAGCTTCTCTGAATTCTTCTGCTGGATAAAAAGACAAGGGTCCGCTTCACTTCTCTTGAATCCAATCGATTCCATGAATCCTCCGAAACGCTTATTCTAGCAGCGCGGGGCTTGCTTCAGGCCGTACAGACTCCGTTGTAGACGGCACACTTTATTCGTTCCGTCATTGAATCCTTCGGGCTGTTCGACGTAAATTTCCTCATCTAACTTCCCGTACAGGAATGCCGTTGAAACGTCAAACTGACCTAGAGTCATTCTTTCAGACGCAGCTACACTTATTACGCTTCTTTTCGTTGAACTTCGTACAACCGGGCTAAACGTTTGGTCGTAGTCAATGTTTTTCTTTTGATTGAATCCTTTGACAACTAATCTTGCCTTGTACTTGTCGATTGATCCGTCCGAGTTCAACTTGACTTTAAACACCCACTTCGAGGGTAGAACCTTTTTATTGATCGGTAGTTTCTGCAGCGTCCAAGTCTCATTTTCTATCAATGATTTCATTTCACTTTCCATTGCTTTCATCCAATGCTCACTTTCTTTACTATTTATTGCCTCGTAGTATGAGCTTGGTTCTTCGATAGGGCAATCTTGAGTGAAAGCAGACATAACAAAATCAGAAAATCTAGCTGGGAGCTTCAACGTAGACGTCTTAGATTACTTTCGTAATCTTGTGCCGATGAGGTTACTTGAGAAGTTCCATCATCACAATCAACATGCTCTTCCTCTTCTACTTGTATTTCGCCCATTTCGAATTCCTCGTCTTCTTGATTTTGATGTTCCTCTGGCTGTAACTGTGGGATTTCTTGTTCTATTTTCCCATCCTCAGTATTCGTTTCGACACTTATTTCTTGCAGTGGATACTCTTCAAACTTTACGTCCCTTGACCGCATGAATCTGTTACTTTTCCTTATCCACACTCGATACCCGTCAACGCCATCATATCCGATAAGTACTCCCTTTACTGCTTTTCTGTCTAATTTTTTTCGTTTGTGGCGAGGAACATGCACGTAACAAGTACTTCCAATGATGCGAAGATGTTTCAGACCAACTTTTCTTCCTGTCCATAATTCACTTGGCGATTTTCCGGGTTGACTGGAATTGCCGCTTATGTTTAAAATGTATTTAGCTGTGTTGACCATTTCTGCTCAGAGTCTTTGAGGTATGTCCCCATGTGCATGCATAATCGACCGAGCAGTTTCTAGTAAGGTTCTATGGTCTCTTTCTGCACAGCCATTTTGTTCAGGCGTAAAAGGCATTGTGAAGCGCTGTTTCACGCCATGCTTTGCGAGAATTTTCTTGATTTCTCTACTGTCGAATTCTCCTCCATTGTCGCACAACAGCTCTTTCATGGTATGAACAGCTGTATTCATCAAAGCGATCATTTCTTCGAGCTTGGAGGGTACTTCTGACTTCTGTCTGAGAAAGAAAACCTCTCGATATCTACTGTAGTCATCTTTAAAGACGCAGTAATATCTGTATCCGGACATCGAGTGATAAAAAGGTCCGCAAACGTCAGTGTGAATGATCTCTCCCACTGTCTTTGCTCGATCTCGAATGCTAAACTTTCTGCGGTGAGATTTTCCAAAGATACAGCCTTCACAAATTTCGGCGTCCAATTTTAGCTTCAGCCCGAACTATTTTTCAACAATCTTTTTCACATGTTGTTTGTTTTGATGGCCAAGGCGTTCATGGTATAGCTGTAACTGATTGTCACAGGTTACGACGTTAATCTCGTTTGAATAAATTTTTCTTAAGTCCATTTTGAAAAGCCCTCCTCTTTGTTTTCTAGTCCCAGTAACTATGATTCTGTTCTTGATTTTTAAGAAGCACGACTTTTGCTTCGACACGAAAACACTTCTTTCATGTAAATCTTGAACGGCCAAAATTGAGAACAAATTTCTATTAATCTTTGGAACGTACCACACATCTACAAGGATGACTTTTTCTTTCCTTCCATTCACCATCGCTTCCAGATGAATTTTTCCTTTTCCTAGTGCTGATACAGGTTCACCTCCAGCAGTGGTCACACATCGAGGGGTTTTGAATGGTACGAACTCTCTAAATAGCTCTCTTCTTGGGGAAACATGGTTCGTAGCTCCATTATCTGCGTACCAGTCATCACAGTTTTTGTCTAAAATAGTCTGCTTTATCGTAGTCAGCAAAGTAGGTTCTTCTTCGAGATATTTGACTTCAGCAGTTCGAGGCTTCGCTGGTCTTCCATCTGCTTTCCACTTGCTGCAATTCCTGACTATATGACCTTCAGCCGAACAGTAGTGACACTTGAACATTTTCTTTTTCTCTTTCTTGAATCGAACTTTGGACTCTGATGCTTCAAATACTTGCTCACTGACCATGCTTTTGTCTTTCTGAGCTAGCTGTCTCTCGAACGCACAAAGCTGATTATGTCAGATTGTCGATCGTTCTATCGGTCTTGGACATTAGCAGCCAGCTACTCTTAAAAGCGAAGTACTCTTCAGATAAAGTTCCGAGGATCTTGCAAATGAGTAAAATATCCGGCAAATTTGTGTTTGGAGCGTTTTCATTGCTCATCTCTTTCTTCAACGAGTTCCAGATATTTTTCAATTTCGATAAGTGAGAACTAATGTCGTCGTCAGGGTCTTTTTCGTACGAGAAAAACTTTAAACAGAGATCATAAACTCGATCTTCTGACATTCCTTCATACAGCCGGTGTAACTCTTTCCAGATTTCACTCGCAGTTGTAAATCTCATGACTTTCTTCAAAGTGTCTTCCGTCATATTCGTCGTTAGTATAAGAAAAACCGTGCTGTTTACTCTCTGAAACCGTTCTTTTTCTTGTCTGTAAGCTACCAACTCAGCATCACTCGCGTCTTCTCTTGGTTCCGTAGGAATCCTCATGGTTCCATTAACCACTTCTTCAGCGTCTGGAATTCCTCTGAGAAGAGCACTCACTTTGAATTTCCAGGTGCTCCAGTTTTCTTTCCCATCGAGAAGAACGATGTTTATTCTGGTTAATTCCATTTGGCTTTTTCTTTCTTTAACTCGCTTCTTTCAAGCTATGCTGCGGCCCATAACCTAATAAGTTTTGCAGCAATTTAATAAAAAAAGGAAAATGGAATCTTTATTTTTTTTTTCTTCTCTAAGAAAAACATTGACGAAAGTAAACAAAAAAATCTGATTAAAAAAAATAACAATGCTGGATTGGACAATCAAAAATGGTTCCAATTCCAACAGATTTTGTGTGTCTGTAAAGAATTATTTTCGCCGAAAAAATCAAAGAAAAAATATGACTGCATTCTAATGCAGTTACCTATACTATACGGACTGGTGCGGAACAAAACATGCTAATAAGTTAAGAAGTGTTTCTTGCTTCTCAATCTCACCAAATCGTCCGTCTACCCGAGCCCGAATCCCGCGAAACAGCGCTGCATCGTGAATCGGTCAATTCGGAAACTTTTACCTCCGCTAAACTGTCCGACAATGAAATTCTACTTCGGTCAGGAAATGACGTACTTTTCGCGCTACCTGAATCGTAAGTTGCCCATTACGATAACATGATTACTCCAGTGAGTTTAATTTTTCCTAACCTGGCACTTTATAGCTTCAGTTTTTGAAAACTAAACAGTAAAGGTTTGAAACTGACGGTTCGAGACCGAGACCAATCCCTCATGAGCGAGACCGAGACCACTCAAGTTTGGTCTTGTCTCGGTCTCGTGCATCACTAAGCCCTATGAGCTCGCTCAATTTTTGTGAAGTACAAATAATGGTTTTTTCCCCAATATTTTAGGTAGGTACAAATTGTTGTATACTTGTGACGTCACTACATTAAGTTCAATAACTATTAATTAGCCCAAATGTTGGCCATACTGTAAAGCCCTCCCTTCTTCAGCCAAGATGGCATTCGAGTATGTCGGTCCAGAGAAAACCTTAATAAAAAAGTCTTGTCGCCAAAACGTCTTATTAATTATCCGATTAATAGACCACAAATATAAAACATGGTGTCAGAAGTAAAAGTTAAAGCCATTTTCGGTATTAGTTCGGTGAAAAACTAGTTGCGAAAGTCTCGTCGTCGCCGTAAACTTTGTCTTCTGTTAGCGCCACGTGGAACCTGAAAAACGAAAAAACTCGACATAATGGACCAGGACGCAAGAACCGGTCAAAAACCTCAAGCCACAAGCCTCCACCACAAGCCCAACAACAAACGTCGTCAACTTCAAGGACCGTGGTAAAGCCTGCTCATACACCCACCTTAAATTTAAGCACGGCGTCCGTCCCCCCGATGGTCTTCGACGGGAACCTGTCTGTCGCCTGGACGAGTTGGTTACAGTCGTTCGAGTTATTCCTCACGGCAAGCGGTATGTCAACGCAGCCCGAAAACCGGTTAGTTGCGCTTCTCTTACATTTTATTGGCCCACGAGGTGTCGAAATATTCAACTCTTTCAATCTGACTCTGTCGAACGTCACGTATAAAATATTAGTCAACAAGTTTGAAAACCATTTCGTACCTCGGAAAAATCTTACAATGGCACGTCATAAACTCCTTACTCGCCTGCAGAGGGACGAGGATGTCGATTCATTTTTGACTGACCTCCATCTTTTGAGCCATGAGTGTGAATTGGGCCCACTCAGAGAGTCTCTCGTTATGGACTTATTCATTTGCAATATGAGTCGTCGCCACACTATAATAAAAGAAAGATTATTGCAAGAGCCAGACCTATCACTAGAGAAGGCGGTCACCATTACAAAAGCCATGATCGCCTCTCAACATGGCATCGAAAGGCTTCAGGGTGACTCGACTGTCAACACAATCCGTCAATCTCGCCGACAGTCTCGATCTCCAACCCGATTTTCACGTCGCTCATCAACACCGTCGTCAAACTATCGTTATTCTTCAAGAGAGCGAGCACCGTCGTCTTCAAGAACGTCAACTTGCGGAAACTGCGGTCAAGTTCACCGTTTTAAATGCCCAGCTCAAGGTGTCCATTGTCGCCACTGTCGGAAAATTGGACATTATGCGAAGGTTTGCAGATCGTCGTCAATAAAATCGATCGCCGCCGAAACAGCCGTCGTGTCCCCGTCGAATCCTCCGTCTCATCATGACTATTTTGTCGGAACTCTTTCAACTGACACAGTGAGTTCATCATGGTTTGCAGACCTAAGCATAAATAATGTCAAATTTTCAGTTTTATTAGATACGGGTGCAATGGTTAATGTCATGTTATACAATACCTTCAAAAAAATTGGTCTTTCGCATTCATTAATCACGCCATTTGAAGGTAGGTTATTAAACTTCACGCGGGATAACATACCCGTTCGCGGTAAAATCACTGTCAAGGTCATGCATAATTCAAAAGAATACGGAATGACGTTCGTCATAACTCCGATAACTTGTCATAACGTCTTAAGCAAAAGCACTTGCGAACAATTAGGTCTTATTTATCGGGTTAACGCTAATGAAATTTATAATGCCAACAGGAACGCGGAATTGAACGCTCTTCTCACGCAAAATGCACGAGTGTTCCAAGGTCTTGGATGTCTTACTCAGGTTTGTCATCTGTCTGTTGACCCGTCTGTCACGCCTGTCATTGACCCTCCTCGCAAAGTACCATTTCAACTATACGACCGTTTGAAACACGAACTAGACGACATGGAACAACAACAAGTCATAGCCAAAGTCACGAAACCAACAAAATGGGTAAATTCCTTAGTAGTAGTCGAAAAGAAAACGGGCAAATTGAGAATTTGTCTAGACCCCCGAAATTTGAATCATGCAATTCTTCGTTCACATTACCCTTTGCCGACACTGGACCATGTTCATTCTAAACTAAAAGAAGCTCAAGTTTTCTCTCATTTAGATGCTTTCTCAGGATTTTGGATGGTTAAATTAGACGAGGAAAGTTCAGACCTTTGTACTTTTCAGACTCCTTTTGGTCGTTACCAATTTTTACGTCTTCCATACGGAATTTCTGCTGCCCCAGAATTGTTTTTTCGTATCATGTCTGACGTCTTCTCTGACTTAGAAGGTGTTTTAGTCTTTGCCGACGACATACTCGTGTACGGTCCATACCCACAACGTACGCCTACAAAAGGTACTCCAACGTGCACAAGAAGTAAATTTAAAATTTAATAAAGATAAATGTTCATTTGGCCTGTCAGAAGTAAATTATCTAGGACACATATTCAGCCCTTCAGGCATGAGACCGGACCTGAATAAGGTCAAAGCTATACTAGAAATGCCAAGTCCGACAAATAAAAAAGATGTACAACGTTTCCTAGGAATGATCAATTACTTGGGAGCCTATATTCCAAATTTAGCCAAAGAGACTGAACTATTACGCCAACTAATTAGAAAAGATACTCCTTTCATATGGGACTCAAATTACGTAGATTCATTCAAACGCCTAAAAAAATTAGTTACTTCCGCTCCAGTCTTAGCCCACTATGATACTAAGGGCGATGTTACCCTTTCAGTCGACGCGTCACAAAGCGCAGTCGGAGCAGTTCTTATCCAAAATAGTCATCCAGTCGCTTACTCCTCAAAAACTTTAACGCCTGTCCAAGAACGATATGCACAAATAGAGAAAGAGTTATTTGCTATCCTTTTCGGCTGTCAAAAATACCACCAATTCATCTACGGAAAACCCGTGAAAGTAGAGACAGACCACAAGCCCCTAGTCACATTGTTCAAAAAACCGTTAGCCGATGTCCCCATTCGTCTTCAACGAATGATGTTGTCTCTACAAATTTACCATTTAGTTGTAATCTACGTCCCGGGCAATAAAATGTTCATATCGGACACTTTGTCACGAGCACCACTGCCGGAAACTGACAGCTCCAACCCCATAGACAACGAAATTCAACTCCATGTCAATCTTTTAATCTCAACCCTGTCCATGTCTGAAGAAAAGAAAAATACATTTCGTCAAGAAACAGCGTCAGACCGCGAATTATAAATTTTAATTAAATATTGTAATGAAAAATGGCCTTCCTCGAAAAAAGCAGTCCCCGAGTCGCTAAAGCCATACTGGAATTTTCAATATGAAATTCACTTTTGTGACGGTTTATTGTTCAAAGCTCAAAGTCTTATTGTCCCCCAAACGTTAAAATCAGAAATATTGTCAAAATTACATGAAGGTCATCAAGGAGTTACCAAAACCAAAAAATTAGCCCGTGGATCAGTGTTTTGGCCTAACATGAACTCTGAAATAGAAAATAGAGTCAGTCAATGCCCCATTTGTGTTAAGTCACGACCAGGGAACAAGTCCGAGCCACTTTTGCCTCATGAAATACCTAAGTTACCTTGGGAAAAATTAGGTGCTGATCTCTCCCACTTTGACAATTCCCAATATTTAGTCGTCATTGATTATTTTTCAAAATTTATAGAAATAGCAAAATTATCAACTTCAAATGCGTCCACAGTAATTATTCAGTTAAAGTCAATCTTCGCCCGTCACGGCATCCCACGTCAACTAGTAACGGACAACGGCCCCCCCTTTTCATCACTCGAATTTAAATCATTTTTGTTCGATTGGGACATAGAACATGTCACTACAAGTCCGAACTATCCCCAGTCGAACGGGCAAGCTGAAAGTGGTGTAAAAATTGTGAAAAAAATTCTACTTAAAAGTAAGTCAGCTGGCACAGATCCATACATGTCGCTTTTGCACTACAGAGCTACGCCTCTAGATGGACTTCCCGCTCCCTGCGAATTACTCATGAGCCGAACGCTCCGTACAAATCTTCCTGTCTCGACGCGAAGACTCAAACCCAAAACAGTCAGTTTTAGAGACGTCATTACTGGTCACGCAAAATGAAGAAATATTTTAAATCAAATAAATCCCCTTTTGTCGAATTAAGACCAGGAATGTCGCTATCGTATAAAAAAGACAAAAACAGTCCGTGCATGGCAACCAGCCACTGTGGTAAAAAAGTTCAATCTTCCTAGATCATACTTGATAAAGGATGAGAATGGTACGGTCTACCGGCGTAACCGAAAACACATTTTGAATAACGACAATCTAAACAAATGTACACACTCACTCTCACCACCGACCAACAACTCTCCTGTACGTCCTTCTTACCGATCTACAGTCGTTCCCATCCCTTCTCCATTGCCTTCCGGTAATGCTGACACATGTCGAGCCGTTTCGCCGAATCGTATAAACCTTAATGTGCCAGACGAGGTCAACCGAGGGCAGGAACAGATACTGAGGAATACAGACACTCCTGTGCGTGAGCGTCCAAGAAGAGTGCTTTGTCCCCCCAAACGCTTTACGTTTTCTGATTATTCATAATTTTGGATTGTCTCATATTTTGTCATAATTTACTCATTACTTTGTAACGTATTTCTTTTTTTTGGTCTAAACATGTTTCTTTCCACATTATCTTTAAGCCGTAGGAAGTAAGTTTGTCGTCGTCTCTAAAATTCCTTAAATTCTAGCAATTGTCTTTTGAGTTCATTCTTACTATATTTTTGTCTTATTTTTGTAAAAACAACGGAGATGTTGTATACTTGTGACGTCACTACATTAAGTTCAATAACTATTAATTAGCCCAAATGTTGGCCATACTGTAAAGCCCTCCCCCCTTCAGCCAAGATGGCATTCGAGTATGTCGGTCCAGAGAAGACCTTAATAAAAAAGGCTTGTCGCCAAAACGTCTTATTAATTATCCGATTAATAGACCACAAATATAAAACACAAATGAATATGTTTTCTTCAATTTAACCACAAATCAGTGTCTTGAAATTGAAGCCATTCACCAGTAAGGACCTTCATATGATAAAACTCGAAAATTGTGAATTTTTCATCTCGATTGGACTTACGGGTTTCGTGCAATTAACTTTTTTCTCCCCGCACCCGTGTATTCAAATCTCTTTATTTTATTTGAGTTCTCTTCAAAAGGGCAAAGTTTGTGTCTCGGAGTACAGTCGCGTCACAAGGTAAATCAGTTGTTCATTTTACGCTTGATTTTTCCTTGTATGCTGTGGGATTTTTGAGTATCCCCTCTCTGGTGGACTGCAATAGCCCGCATAACTCGAGTATCATCCGGGTCACCGAGATTTTTTATTTTATTTTATTTTATCTAACGATCTGTTACGTTTTATCAAATATGACTGGCTCAGATCATACCCATGAGACGAGCCTTGTTTCTTCTGACATAAAATGCATAAAAACTGTGATTGGATCGCATTTCGCTCAACTATGTAATATCGTTGGCAATTTGACAACTGAAGTTAATCTTCTTCGAAATGACTTCGACGCTCTTCGTAAGGTGGTTGCGAACGGGATACCATGTGACAGCGCGGCAATAAATTCGGTTATTGCCTCGGAAGTTGAACGTTCCTCTGCTAACTCCCTGAAAATCTCGAGAGAGCTGGGTAGGATCAGTTCCATTCTCTCGCTAAATAGGCATGTTCTTCAATTCCCAACCGGGGATGAGACCTCCCATTGTGGTGGGGGGGGTGGACGGTGCTTCTCCCAGTTCTGGAGATGTTTTGGATTTTGCGGCGCATGCGTCTGGAGACGCCTCTCCGCGAGCTCGATCAGTTGTTGATGATCAAAGCGTTGAGAATGAAGGCTTCCGCTTTGTTAATACCTGTCCTCGGCGTGGTAATCGGAAGGTCTCTCGCGATATCGACCAAGGTCCTGATTTTGGTCCAGTTACTCTGCCATGCACTGATGATCGTTCTGCCAGCAGTCACCCTCAGGCCTCTGGGGGTTGGCTGAGGGCTCGATTAAGGGGAGGTCAACGCGCTGGATTCATCGGAAGAAGGGGTGCCTCTTCGGACCGGAGTAAATTATTCTGGATATTCGTTTCGAGACTGGATCCTTCTACGGATGTTGCGGACTTGGAATTTTTTCTGAGACAGTCGCTGAACGATTTACCTTTTAAAATTGTAAAACTTACTACCAAGTATCCATCGTACTCTTCCTTCAAGGTTGGGGTCCCCTTGGAGCAACAGGATTGTGTCTTTACCCCTGACTTCTGGCCGGATGGTTGTCTCATCGACGAAACCTTCCCTCCACGCCGTCCCGTGGCTACTGTACCTAAGTCGTCTTTTTTGGCCACTGGCCCCTCTACGCGTCGGCTGAAATAGACTCTTCTTTCCTCAAACGTCATCATCAACTCGTCGTTGTGAATACTGCCAAGGGTTCTTCTTCTAACTTGGCAATCGGCTCAACCTCTCAGATAAGTTCATGCTCCCCCCTTGTATCTCTTTACTATCTGAATGTTAGAGGCCTGCGAACAAAATGTAATCAAATCTTTAAAAGCTCGATTTCTTGCAATTTTGATGTGGTTATGTTGTCTGAGACTTGGCTTAACAGTGATTTCAATGATCATGAGATTTTATCTGATGACTTTTGTATTTTCAGGAGGGACAGGGACAGGGGGGGGGCGTGTGGTGTTTCCCGTGGGGGTGGTGTTCTCATTGCTCTAAGCTTATTTCCTGTCCTAACTCCCAGGTTGAGTGTTGCTGGGTTCTGGTTTCTGGAGACTCTGTGGAGGGAAATCTTATTTTCTTTTCTTTTCGTTTCTATATCCATCCTGGTTCAGAGTTGTCCATCTATGAACAGTTTTTTGAAAATTTTGGAATTTGTTCGCACTCGTTGCACTTTTTCAAGGTTGGTAGTTGCTGGTGATTTCAATGTTTACTCTGGTGGTGCAGCGGTTGAATTGTCCCTCAAGGATAATATGAGTTTTCATGGTATTCTTTAGCTTAATGAGGTGCTCAATTGTCATAATAGAGTGTTGGACTACGTGTTTTCGATGCATGAGGACATTCTGGTCCGTAAAAGTGATTTCTCTTTGGTTGATCCGACTGTACCCCCCGGTTGAAATTCTCATTCCCGTGCTGTTGAGGTGCAAACCGCCTCGAAGGCCAATTAGTCTGAATTTTCGTAGAGCTGATGAACGAGTTTTTCCTAAATGTGGATTGGAATATTTTATCACAAGGTTCTATCCTAAATTAACTTGATGGGCTCAGGCTCAGTTGTTATAATACAGATACCTATTAATAAAGATAATCTAAAAATGAAAAAAAAAAAAACAAGGTTCTATCGAGGAAGCTTTGCGTTTGTTTTACGACGTAGTTGAAACAGCTAACTCATATTTCGTTCCTGAAACTTCTTCTACTCGTTCCAAGTTCCCTTCTTGGTACGATTGGGAATCGATCTCTCGAGCTTACAGAAGGTTCAGGAGGATGGGAGCGAATGGGAGTTATGTGAAGTTTGCCAATCTGAGAGATGATGTCAGGTTGAGGATTAGTGAATATTATGAGCGCTACGTTCGTTTTACTGAAATAAAAACTTGTGAAGATATTAAGTTTTTTTGGTCCTTCGTAAATAGCAAACGAAAAAGCGGTGATCTACCCCAAGTGATGATGAATGGTGACAAGACCCTTGATTCTGATTCTGAAATCGCGCACAAATTTGCTTCTGTCTTTAGCGATAACTTTTCTGAGTTTCCATCTCGGGAGTTCTCGTCTGCTGTTTCTGGGTTTCCAGGGGATCTTGTTGATGTAGCGTTATCGTCAGTTTCGGTTGAGGATATTCAATACAGACTTCGCCGACTCAGGAACAGTCTCTTTGCGGGCCCCGATGGACTTCCTGAGTTGTTTCTTAAGAATTGTTCCGATTCTCTTTGTCTTCCCTTATGGACTCTGTTCAACAGGTCTCTCAGGGAGGGCATTTTCCCCTCTCAATGGAAGACGTCGTTCTTGGTTCCCATATACAAAAAAGGTCTGAAAAATGATATGCTTAATTACCGGCCGGTTGCAAAGTGCTCGATAGTCGCCAAGGTTCTGGATTCCTTCGTAGCTGACTTCTTAGGTGAGAAATTTAAGCATGTCATCACCCCGGAACAGCACGGTTTCGTTAAGGGACGGTCCACTTCCACAAATTTACTCCTGTACAATGATTTTATTCATGGTAACTTGGAGTCGGGGCATAGGGTACATGCCATTTACACTGATATGTCCAAGGCTTTCGATCGGGTTAATCACGAGATTCTTATCAAGAAACTTGAGGTGTACGGGGTTGCCGATCCACTTCTCTCCTGGATTCGTTCATTTTTGGTTGGTAGGACGTTTAGGGTGGCCTACAATGGTTCTCTTTCTGACTTGATTCAGATTGTTTCTGGAGTCCCACTGGGCTCGCATCCTGGGCCCATCCTATATTTGTAGTTTTTTAATGATGTGGTGAAAGTTTTTCGTTCCTCCTCCTGCTCATTATTGGCGGACGATTTGAAGCTGTATTCAGCAGTTTCTTCATCAGTTTCAGGATCTTGATGCTTTCGTATCCTGGTGTAAGCTTAACGATTTAACCGTGAATCTATTGAAGTGCAAATGTATCAAGTTTAATGTGGGCACAAAGTCAAAGGCTTGTGATTCGTGGACATAATTGTCTGGATGGCCTTCCTCTCAAGGAAGTAAGGGAAATAAACGATTTATGCGTTATCTTTAATAATAAGGGGAATTTCCGTGATCACATTATCAGCATTGGAGGTAAGGCTCTCAGAGCTTTGGGCTTTGTGAAGCGTTTTTCAGCGGACTTTGGTAGCCCTTTTGTCGTTAAACTTTTGTATCAATCGCTGATTCGTTGTCACTTGGATTCTGTTGTCTGGGATCCATTTCTAAAGTCTGAAGTTGATCTTGTTGAGTCGATCCAGCGTAGAGCTACTAGGTACCTGGCGTACAAATTTGGGGCGTCTCGAGCATTATCATAATAATGAAAGGCTTCTTTTTACTGGGCTCCACTCATTGGTGGATAGACGACGCTCCGCGGGCCTCCTCTTTGTTTGGAGGATCCTCATAACTCTCACATCTCCTGCCCCGAAATCCTCTCACGCCTGTCCCTTAAAGTTCCTCAGCGTGATTTGAGACGTGTTGGTCATGTGTTTTACGTGGGGCACCACCGTACTAACCATGCGAGGCATTACACGCTGGATCGCTTGGCTTCTGTAGCAAACTCGGTACCCTCGCATTGCGATTTTTTTAGTGGTACTTTTCTTTCCTTTAAAATGAAGTTGGCTGTTGACTGTTAATTACATTATTTAACTTGTTTATTATTTACTATGTGTTCGGTGATATGTTGTGCTATATGTCTGCTATTTACTTTATGTTCATATTTTTGACTGCTCTATTTTGGCGTTTATGCTGTTGAGCTGTATATAAATAAATAAATAAATAAATATATAAATAAATTAGGCTTTCTTTTCTATGTTTACCTCAGAAGTTTCCTTCACATATTGACGAATTACCTTTTTTCCCCCTCAATTTTAGGATGAAATGAGTGAGCTTTCATTTTAGTTTTTCCGGCAAATTATAGCGTTTTTTATCGATCATAGCCGAAAATACACGTTTTTTCTCAATTTTGGCCACAAATAAACGTTTTAATGCGTATGAGATAAAAGTCCTCATTTTCCATCTTTGAGCTTTGGGTGGGGGGGGGGGACTCTCCGATGGCCTGGGGGTGGTTATTGTCCTACGGTAAAATTACCATTTATGCAGTGGATATTCACACATCAGGGCTTCAATATATGGGTTTTTTGTCCTACGAATCATATTTTTGGATTAGATTAGTTTTATGGCTAAATAAATATTTTTACAGTATAATTTTATGTGTCAACGGCTAGCGTATAATATAATTTTCGGAGGGTGGAGTGAAATTCAGCCTCATATATCTTACACAAGATCTCGTTTTTTGTAAAAAAAAAAAAAAAAAAAAAAAAAAAAATCAATAATTACGCACAGACTGCGTTTCATTTTTATTTTTCTATACGTAATCGAATAGTTGCATAATAATTGTCTGTAACAGGGCACTGCAACATGGCCGCTATGACGCCATTCAAATAAAAAAACAACTCTCGCAAATAGCACCCTTAAGCAAACGTTTACTATATGTAGACTTACTCAATTTGTTTTTATCCTGGGTGATGATAACTTCATCAGCGAGAATATCTGAAAAAAAGGAACGAAAAAAAAGGAAAATGAAGCGAGCAACGATACAGACATTGCGATCATGAAAAAAACATTGTTTTGTATAAATAGTGTAGCCACCAAACCAGACAATATTTTCTCCGCGCCATTTCCACCCCACCACTCGTCTACAATCGTCACTTTGCTCACGTAAAATGTCAAAAGCCCAGGGCTAAACTGACAGGGTGATTAAAAATGGGATTAGTTTGCACCCCGATAAACGGTTATAGGGTGTTGTCTATGGTGCCGGCGGCGAGTGAATAAACTGCTTTGGCGTTTCGACGACGGGGGTGGCTGCCGGTATTTACGTAATTGGGACGTGGAAAATATTATTGAAAGGACATCACGACGACTTTTCTTCAATCGGTTAAGATTTATTGGGTCAGTTTTGCTGACATTAGAACTTCGCTATTTACCTTTTAAATAAGGATAAAAGTTTGACTGTTATTTGAAACTAGAATGTTGTGTGGGTTGAAGATGCAAGTGAATAACAACTTTTCGATTTCTTTTCAACTTTTGTTATTTTTATTTCTACGCTCTAACCTAAGATCTGGAAGAAAAAAATAATGATGTACAATAAAACAACATGAAAAAAGATACACGATAACATTGGACTACTGTGTCCAATTCCATGCCTCAAGCCCCTGGACTTGACTTACACGGTGGCGTTTGGAACGAGGAGAGGCAATGACGCTCGTAAATAAAAAAAGCCACGGGTGGTTTAGCATTGACGGCAGGGGTCGTAACCTCACCACCAGTCGTTGCTGTTTCAAAACAGCGCTCTACACCCTCCGAAAAGTTTTACAGCACCCTTCCTCGCTCTTTCAGCGTTGCATCATCGCTCATCAGTTGTCAACGGTTAAAAACTGATCTTTCACTTCATTCTGCGAGGAATTCGAGGGACGTCCGTGTATAAAATATAGTTATAACTTGATTATAGACGAACAACCGGTGGTTTGGATGTTAAAAAAAAAGAGTCTTAATTCACATAAATCTTGAAAGAATTTTTTTCAGTCGCATGCTCTTCCAATTTCTTTCGTCGTATCTTATTTCTAGGTATCGAGTCGTTCCAACCAATTTCTCCAGTAAATTTTTCGTTTTTCAACCGGTTATGACAGCGTATAAAAAGGAATAGGTTATAACGTGCTCCGACCTACAGGGCCAAGAGTCACACCATTCGTACACCCATTCCCCTCATCTTTCCTACTTTGCTGTGAATGTTTATCTTTCCCTTATTTCTGATTTGTCAGCACTCTTCCTAGCCTTTTATTGGTAAACTTTTTTTTTTTCAATTATTTTAAAAATATTCACTATAGATTTCTACATGAATCGCTTTCACTCTCTCATGTTTCTGATATCGAATAAAAACAATAATATGAGCGCTAAAGCCATTGATTCAAAGTTTCTGTATTTCAAACGGGAGGAATATTTGGTTTAGAAAAAATTACGGTTTGAAATAATTTTTTTTTTAAAAAAAGGGGGGGGGGGAGTTTTATCGAAATGAAAAAGCTATGAAGTCATGGGAATTTTTTTTTCTTAATCCCCCTCGGGCAAGGCAATAAATTGACGCTTCTTTCGAAAAATAAGTGGCATGGAAAACGGATGAGGATGTGGCGGGGGGGGGGCATAACGCACCCCTGATTTTTAGCGAATATAAGCGCTAACGAGTCGGTTTTTTCAAAAACGGTAAGTTTTTTTCCTATAAGTTAGTCAACAGACTGATCGAAAAATTAAGTTAATGGGTGGACGAGGGAGAGAGTGTGTGGGTGCATGAGCTGGGCGCTTGGTGGTGGATGGGGGCGTGAGTGATAAAAAACTTATAAGCAGCTTTTCGTATTCGGAATAAATCTTAGCTTCTTAGCTTTCAAAAATGTGGCAAAAATATCCGTTTCAGCGTTTATATTTCAGCACTATTCCCTAGACTCACCAGAACGGTTCCGCTTCATTTTTATTTTCTTTGTCATTCAAGTCAAGTACTTCGACGCCCTTTCCTCGCCGGCCGGTGAATATTCTAGAGCTTGTGCTGGTATATTTCGCACGTTTCTTTTGTCACAAAGCGTGTGATCATATCCATAAGGGAAAACTCGCCCTCCCGAGATCACTTTTTCATTGTGTAATACCTACAATGCATCAAATCTTGATGAAATTCCATCAAGCGTCTTCATGAAATTCCATTGTTTCTAGGCTAATGTTCCTATGGGATCGTCCGATGGCGCAGCCTTATTAGAAAACGCCGAGATGAGACGAATCAACAACATCGTTCACAGTGTATTCAGCCGGGAACAGTGGCCTACTCCTATCGTGGTCGGGGGTGGAAATCTTTGTAGCTAAGAATTTTCCCCACGAATCCGCGAATTAACGCTTTTTATTGAATTAAACATCGAATTGTCGCATTTTCTTAATTCTATCTGCGAATTACTGTTTATTTTCAACAAACTCAATTTTTTTCACTCTAATTTTTACCCAAGCAGTAGCGTTTTACCCGCTAATTTCCCTCGAGAATCGTCGAATTGAAGTTTTCTCAACTTCTCCTGTCAATTAGCACTTTTTTTTGGCCGCAAATTGCAGCGCGTCAACTCAATTTAAGCTGGAAATTCGCGCTTTTCTCAGTTTTAGCTACCGAAGAGCACTTTTCCCCAATTTCATCCGCGAATCAGCGCTTTTTTGCAATTTCATTCGTGTATGAGCGCTTTTTTGCAATTTCATTCGTGTATGAGCGCTTTTTTGCAATTTCATTCGTGTATGAGCACTTTTTTTCAAATGTTAGCCACAAATTAGCGCTTTTTCTCATTTTCAACAGCAAATTGTGGAGTTTTATCTCAATTTTTTCCGGAAATTACCGTCTTTCTCAATCTTGTCCCAACAAAGAACGCTTTTTCTCAATTTTAGAAACGAAGTAGTGGCTTTTCTGAATTTTGAAAGTGAGTTAGTGATTTTTACTTGAATATGTTTCCGTAGGGAAGGTCGTGAAAAAAAAAAGCGAGTTATTGTTGCACACCTTATCAACCTAAAACACTCCTTTATTTCATCTACACGGTTTTCGAGGGCCAGGCGCGGATCCAGAATCGGCTCAAGGAGAGGGCTATGACCTCATAAAACACTATTACAGTTTGGCCAAAATATTCCTCGCCCCGAAAGAAGCCAGCTCAACCTATAGCGGTGGAGGAGGGAAGGCGTGGCCTCTCATGTCCCACCGCTGGAACTTCTGACACGTCTTTGGACACGACGAACCCAATAATCTGGGTCTTCCAACCTTGCTCCCGCCTTATCTTTTGACCTCTTTGCGACACGTTTTCAGTAGGGGTCAACTGAGCAATGTTCAAGGGACTCATAAACCACGTCCAGTTCAAATAGAGACACTTTGAAAACATAAGTATTCAGCCTAAAAACCGTCCCTGGGCAATTTCTGACAAAAAAAAAGTCAATTTAAAATAATAAAAAATGGCAAAACCGCGAATCTTGAGGTTTCTCGACACAGGGAGTCTGAATTTTGATACGAATTTCCGATCAGATGAGCGTTTGAGTGTTTATCACTGTGATGCCACCGTTTTTGACCACTTATTGCACACGTTCGCATTTAAGGTTGTGGACTGTACGTTGCACACAGTATCCGCACAATCGACAGTTGCCTGAATTACATCAGGGCTCCAACTCCAAGCCACCTGTTCACGGTAGAGCTTCAACCTTAGCAGGCGGGGATCCAGGGAGGGGCCCCTCGTCAGTTTTGTCGTTTTTAAAGTGCAAATAGTCCGCCATACCATTTGTAGGTTGCGAATGGTCAGTTTGCCATTTCCAATGTGCAAATTGTCAGGTCATTTAAATGTATAAGGAATTAATATTAGCCAGAGCGATATTTTCAGAGCAAAAATAGTCAGTTTTGACATATTAGGGTTTGAATGGTGAGTTTTGCCGTTTTTGAAGCGGACATTGCCAGTTTGGGCATTTTTACAGCAGGCATTGCATGTTAAGCAATTTTCTACGCACGAATGGCCAGTTTTGGCCTTTCTAAGTGCAGGAATCACCTGTTTAGGCATTTTTGGGCTCGAATTCATAGCACATAAAGTCATTTCACCATTTTTAGAGCGATACTCGCTAGCCAGTTTCGGCATTTTCAAGGCACGAATCGTCATTTTTGCCAGAATGGTCTGTTTTGCACTTTTCAGGGCGGGAATAATCGGTTAAGGCGTTTTCAGGGCGCGAACAGTCAGTTTAACCGTTTCATTTGGGGCACGAATGTTTTCCGTCAAGCCAAGGGCGCGAATGGTCAGTATTCGCCATTTTTGGAGCGGGAATTGTCAGTTTGCCCATTTTCAGGGCTGCAAGAATCGTCTGGCTAGCCATTTTTAGGGCACTGCAAGTTCTTTTAGCTTTTTTTAGAGCGAGTATTTTCAGGTTGGTAATTTTTAGGGAACTTATTTAGTCAGTTCAGCCATTTGAATGGCGCTAATCGTTTCGAGGGTTGAAAAACACGGGGAACCCGAAAATTGAGACAAATTGTCGATCAGAAGAATCAGTGTAAGGGTTTACAGTGACCCCACTGTAAGAACCACCTGCACCCGAACTTTTCCACGGACAGTCCTAAAGTCCAAGGAAGAATCTCGATGCCCATGGACCTCTCTGGCTAGCTCAGGGGCCTACAGATACGAATGGTCTCGAAAAAATGTGACAGAAGGGATCGAAGGACGCTGTTTAAAAGACGCCGTGGAAACCACACCGCTGTTTTTGTCACCAACCGCTCGTACTTAGTGACCCTGGAGTCGATAAAATTGGATGATACCAACGACCACGAAGTGAAACATTCATTTCTGGACCGTTTTTAAGGGGCTGTATTTCACGGTTAAACATGGTTCGGGAACATATAAATTACATCCGCCTCAGACCAGAACCTTCGACCCTTAAATTTGAGGTGATAATCCCTCGTTAGTGTTTGGGAGGTGGTTTTGATGATGTTTTTGCGCAAGTGACCAACTACGACTCCTGCATACGACCCTTGGACCCGCCACTGTCGAGGGCCCCATGCGAAGTGCGCTCGGAGGCACTCTGTCCCCCCTCACCCCTTGTATCAGTGCACTAGAGGCCCTGAAATGCTTTTTCACTACTTATTCAAACATAAATTTCGATTTGGCACTTTAAAAAGTCATTTTCGTGGGGTTAGCCTTTACCAAAACCAAAAGTTTACCGATTTAGTTATCGCAGAACCAAATTTCACGGGCTTCGCTCACCCAAAAAGCCCACCTGGGAGACGAAACAGTTGATTCCCGAGTCACTTGTCCTCTTCTTCGTGGTCTTGTTCACACCGATGGCTAGAACTTGCACTTGAACATTTGAGGGATTTGGCTTGAGGAACTTTGTGGGTTTGAATCTTTCAACGATCAAATTTTGATGAATTTAGATATCACAATACCCAATTTCGCTGGTTCCGCTTACCAAAAAAACACATTTAGCAGGACTGCGTCTGGTTTGGCTTGAAGAACAGTCCAAATTCAAAATATATAATTTAATTAATTAATAATTAATCCGGAGGACCTTGACCCTTAAAATTTGGGTTTACTCACCTCCACGTCCCTCGTCCAAGGCTTGTCCGTCCTTCAATCCTGTACAGGAGTGGTGAGGAAAGGGAAACAATTGGAATTGGACCGAAATTATGGAACCCGAACGACGTCACAACGCGAGAGGTGGCAAATAATAGTTTTGTATTTTGCAGAATCTTCCGCACACAACTGTCTCTCCACGAAAAATAAAATGAGTACTTTCAAAGTGATCAACAAAGGTGAAGCCGTGAAGGTGCCGGGAAGGAAAACGTTGGCCTACTAACCAATTTTCTTACGAGGGGCGAAGGGCTAAATCTTGTCGCTTCCCCACTTAAATTCACTTCCTTTCTTTTCTCAGGCTACTAGGAAATGGGAGGCAATTCCGCGCAAACATCCCCCCCCCGCCCTGAAATATCGTATTTCAGCTAGAGACTGCCAGACAACCTGACATGTGAGGGCGCAACGAGGTTTATGACCAACGAAAAGCATGGAAGAGATATATGAAACCAAAAGAAAAAGAAATAACATAAAATAAGACCAAGAAAATCAATTTAGAAAAAGTGCAAAGCAAATGGGGTAAAAATCATATTGCAACGCAAACAATATCAGTGAGCAACTGACCTAATAGAAAAATAGAGAACACATGAAATAAGAAAACAACCAAAGGAAAATGTGTATACATAATTTTTAATGATTCTAAATCGAAGAAGTACGGATCAAAACAACGAGAAACCGCATAAGTAAAGAAAAACCAGGAAATATTAATTCGAAAAAATGCAAAAATCTAGGAATCTTGTAACACAAACAAATCAAACAGTAAACAATAATAGAAAAATAGATAGAAATGAACATAATCAACAAATGTTTTTTTTTTTTTTTTTTTTTCATTGTGAGGGTAGAGGACATAACTTTACCAGAGGCCTAATGAGTTCCCCGCCGCGAATCCTGACCTTAGCCACTCTCGTCACTCCATCGGGACCTGGAAAAATCTCGGTAACCACTGCGAGAGGCCAATGCAATGGCGGAGTGTTTTCTTGCAGAACAACTACGACAGTACCTGGCTCGATGGACGGGCCATCCTTTTGCCATTTTCTTCGATTTTGAAGGGTGTACAAATATTCTCTCTGCCATCTCCTCCAGAACTGTTGTACCACCCAGCTAACTTTAGCATGGTGGTCCAAACGCGATACAGGATGAGATGAGACACCTGGAGCGGGCAAATGGTCTAAAGGCGGGCCTAAGGTCAGAAAATGCGACGGCGTTAACGCTTCTGGATTATCACCATCACTACGGTCGAGGGCAGCAAGAGGACGACTATACAGGAGAGCTTCTATCTGAACAAGTGCGGTGTTAAACTCCTCGTATGTGAGTGAAGTATTGGCTGTGAGTTTGGCCAAGTGAGTTTTCAAACATTTGACATTAGCTTCCCAAATACCGCCAAAATGAGGAGCCGATGGAGGGTTCAACCGCCACTCGATCCGGCGATGGCCTAGTTCAGATCCTACCGCATTGTTGTAGTCATGCGATACTAAAAGACAGTACAACTCACCGAGAGAATTTTTTGCTCCCACGAAATTAGTACCTTGATCTGAACAAATTAGAGAACAGGGTCCACGACGCGAAAGGAAACGGCGAAAGGCTGCGAGGAAACAATTAATCGACAAATCAGAGGCCAATTCGAGGTGAACTGCTTTGGTCGCTAGACAAACGAACAAACAAATATACGCTTTTGTACTCCGAGCACCTCGTTTTCTGAACATGGTAATGGGAAAAGGTCCGGCGTAATCCACCCCGCAAGTAACAAAGGCCTTTAAAGTATGAAATCGAGAAGTGGGTAATGGCGCCATTTTTGGCTGAAGGGGCTTTGGTTTGAACCGAAAGCACCAGTTACATTTTTTCACTTGACGACGGACTAGTGCACGCGCCGAGATAATCCAAAACTTGAGATGAACTATAGACAATAGTAGATGCGCTCCAGTGTGTAAATTGTTTTTATGGCATTGGTCCACCAGAAGCTCTACAAATTTTCCATTTTTTGGTAACAATACTGGTTGCCTACGCTCGTAAGGCAAACCAGAGTTTTGGAGACGTCCTCCCACCCTTACTACACCATTGTCCAAAAATAGTCCCAACTTTGAAATGAGAGGATGTAGTTTTCGTCCCGAGGTTTCGGAGCAATTAGCCTTCTCCAGATCTGCAACGATATCACTCAAACAAGTCCCCTGAATGCGTCGACACCACAACAACTCGGCGTTCTCCAACTCGGAGGCAAGTAACGGACTCGAACAAGGTTTTGACCGACATTACACGAATGACGAATCAGTCGTCGATACGATGAAGTCTTGTCTAAAAGCGGATCTAAAACCCATTCCGTGGGAGATATTACACCATTGCAAATTTGAAGTTTTTCCTCCGGGGGTGCGATCTCTCCTACTAACTCTTCGGCTCCTTTAACGGGCCAAGTATCCTCGGGAGAATAAATCCAAGAGGGTCCATCGAACCACAACGAATGGGAGATGAAGGTTTCCACCGAGAGTCCTCGGCTCAAGCAGTCAGCTGGATTCGTTGCACCTCTCACGTGGAACCAGTCTGAGGGAGGTACATTTTCCTGGATCTGAGTCACTCGGTTGGCGACGAAGACTGACCACCTGGAGGGCGAGGACGATATCCACTGAAGAGCAACAGTGGAATCCGAAAACGCCCTGACGCCGGCGATTGGATGATGAGCGGAAATAGTTTCCCTAACGAAACGGAGTAATTTTGAAAGCAGCAAAGCTGCACATAACTCAAGGCGTGGGATGCTAACGCATTTTTCGGGTGTGACCTTGGATTTCGCACAAACAAAGCGTTTACTGGTTCCCGTAGCGTTCGATGTACGGATATAGACAACGGCACCATAAGCAGAATTTGAGGCATCTGCGAAACCTACGAGAACGGTGTGGTCCCCAGGCTCGACCGAAAGAAAGCGGGAGAGGGTGATGTATTTTAAACGAGAAAGGCTATTAGAAAAATTCTCCCACTGACGACAAACTTCCAGAGGAGGCACTTCGTCCCAATCGATTTTCAACGCCCACAAAGTTTTAATGAGACATTTAACAACCACAGTAACCGGACTGAAAATTCCGAATGGGTCAAAGATACGAGCAATCGTGGACAGAATAGCACGTTTGGTGCAAAGGGACGACTGATTCGGCAAATCAACGTGAACAGAAAACCTGTCTCGAACTGGATCCCAACGAAGGCCCAACACCTTCAGAGACAACTCCTTGTCAAATGAAAGAAGATCCACCGAGCGATCCTCCTCGGGCACCTCGGACAAAACCTTTGAAGAGTTAGATGACCACTTGGTCATACGGAATGAGCCTCTTTTAAAAAGACAGAGTAGGTCTCGATAGAGCTCACAAGCCTCAGATTCCGACGATAATGAATTTAAATAGTCATCCATGTAAAGGTCGCGGTTCGCCGACTCAAGAGCTTTAGGAAAGTTGACTCCCTCCAATTCAACTAAATAGCGGATAGTCCTGAGTGCTAGATAGGGAGAACACGACATTCCAAATACGACAGTATTCATTTGATAAATTTTCAATTCATCTTGTGTGGAGGAACGCCAGACAAGGCGTTGGAAACGGCGGTCAGCGTCTTCGACCAACATACGCTGATACATTTGTTGGATATCGGCTGAAAGAGCGTACCGAAACAGACGAAAGTTTAACAAAATCGAAACTAAGTCTCTTTGTAATTTTGGACCGGTGTGTAACAATGCATTCAAGGAATAGCCCGAAGTCGACTTAGCACTTGCATCAAAAACCACCCTAAGAGGCGTACTGGTACTACTGGACTTAAATACTCCGGAATATAGTACGCTGTACCCCCGTCCTGTGTTTTGTTCGAAGGCACTAGAGACATATACCCCCTTTCGAGATAGCCCGTCATTACCTCGACATACTGTTGGTGTAATTTGGGGTGGGCAAGAAGACGCCTTTCCATCGGCAAAAAACGTTTCGTTGCTAAGGGTAACGACTCTCCTAAAAGGGAGGGGGAACGATGAAAAGGTAACGACACAACAAACCGACCTTCGCTTGTTCGTGACACGGTGCTCAAAAAATGCTTCTTGCAATATTCGTCTTCCAGTGAAGTTGGATTAGAAGTAGGAACCTCTTCCAGCGCCCAAAATTTTGATATTATTCCCTCTAAGGAATCTTCAACACAAACATTAAATACTCTAGCGACGGGGGTTGATGAAGTATCGACCGGTACTTCTCCCATGACTAGCCACCCCAAAGAAGAATCAATGGCCACCGGGCCGTTAACGGGCCCCACGATTTTGCGTCCTCCAACAAGGACTGACCACAAAGCTGCCCCTACCAACAAATCAACTGGGCCAGGAATGTTGAAGCTTGAGTCGGCTAACTCAAGACCTTTAAGGTGAGGGAGATCCTCGAAACGAACAGCTTTGGAAGGCAATGTGTCCGTAATCTCCTCCCAAACTAAAGCTTCTACTTGAAATTTCCTCTGGGGGAAAATCCTAGACGAGAAGGAAAATGAGGTTTTTTCCTTAATGGAAGCAACGTCTTGCGCTAAGCAAGTTACGTGAGATTTGGTGAGTGAGGTGAGGAGACCAAGGCGTTCACATGCCTCCTTTCTAATGAAATTTGCCTGAGAACCTCCATCGAGCAGTGCTCGCAACAAGAAAGGCTGACCCGTGGTGCGGTGCAAAACTACGACTTGTGCGGTGGAAAGTAGAACGAGGGAGTGCTGGCAGACGTTAGAGACGACAGTTGGGGTGGGAACGAGTTCGGCAGTAGAAGTGACCATGCTTTGCGATGGAGCCGACGGTGAGGGAGTGTTGGTGGGAATCTGAGGGAAGCTGACTTCTTGCGAAGTCCCTTCAAAATGAAGCAAGCCATGATGGCGTCGTTTGCAGCGAGAACAATTAAATTTCGAGGGGCATTTCTCGACTGAATGTGAGAGAGATAGACAGTTGAAACAACGACGCGCCTTTTTAACTGGCTCGAACCTTTGTTTTGAATTCATTTTCAGAAATGAAGGACATTTGTACCATGGATGGATTGGGACGGTAGAGCAAAGAGAGCATTCTTGATTGGTCGTTGACGCACTACTCGAGGACTCTGGTTGTTGGGCAACAAAAACTTGAGGGCTTTTCCCTGGACTCTTCCCAGAAGGTGTGACTTTCATCGAGCGAGATACGATTTTTGCTTGAGAGCGGACAAAATCAACTAAACTTTGGAAGCTAGGCAACCCATCCTCCCTCGAAAACATGTCAAAATGCCGAACAGTCTCTGCATCAAGCTTCTTACAGGCGGTATTTACTAAGAAGAAATCAAACAAATCTTCTATTTCGAGTCTTTTTAAAGCGAGAGCAGCCTCGATAAACCCTTCTAGAAAAGAATTCAGCCCCTTTTCCGATTCCTGACTGATCGGTTTGAAATTTACTAGTTTATCTAGATAATAATTGCCCAGTGCCCTTATGTCTTCGAATCTATTTATTTAAGTATCTAATTTTCGCATGTTTGACTCCCTGAAAGGCGCAATTTTGCGAGGTTGGTCCGAAAAACAATTTCGTAGGTTTGGCCCACTCAAAAAGTCAATTTTCATGGGGCTCAAACAGGTCATTTCACCTTTTTTGAGGACTTCATTTCACGAAGCAATTCCGTGGGTTTGACTGCTTTCAAGTTCAAGTTTCATGGATTCGTTAACCAAATTTTTCTCGTTTTGAAGAGCAATGTCAGTCATTATGCCATGGGTCTGGGAAATTTCGCACGGTTGGCCCGTTAAAAACCTATTCCGAGGAATTGGCATGCAAAAAAAAAAAAACAATTTCGTGGGTTTGGGCCACACAAGGAGTCAATTTCAAGGTTCCAGCTTCTTCATAAATGAAATTTCACCGAGCTGGTTCATTCACAAAACTAATCTCGCGGGTCTAACTCCACGAAATAACCTGATTCCGTGGCGTTGGTCCATTATGAACCAATTTCACGGGTCTGGCTCACCCGAAAAAGCGCAATTTTGCGGGTTTCGCTGCATCAAAAACAAAATTTCGCACTATTCACCCATTCGCAATAACTCCACCCTTCCCCAGTCCCGAAATCTCGTCGTTGCTCTAGCTCTAGCCTCACCCTGCGCGAAGGAAGTCTGCCAGAAAAAAATGGAAGAGGGGAAGTGGAGGCATGCGGCTGGACAGCGATATTAGCTTCTTTCGACGATTTTCAATCCATCCGTGGCCCAGGTTTTGCTTTTCTGCAAGCACTAAATTGCTTTGAAAAAAGGAAAGAAAACCCGCTAAGTCTATACGTACAATAGAAAAACTTGCTAATTCGAGGCTACAATAGATAATACTGACAAGTTCACACAAAATCGATTTTTTTTTTTTTTTTTTTTTTTTTGAAGAGGGTGGAGGAAATGCCAGTTGCTGGGACTCCCCGTGTCCGGACCTACCCACTAAAACCCCTCACCAGGGGGTCGACTGCAAGGTCATTTGGCCTGTCATCTGGCTTACACAGTTCTTTCACTCGTTGTCTCTATTTCTGTTTTACTCCTGTTTTAATTCGTTTGTAATTCGAACTCTTTTTCATATATGCATATGGACTCCCGCTTCCCGCAGGAACTCCAGGACGTCCCCAAGATGGCGACTTCTCGGTGCCAACAGGTCACCCAGTTCGATGTTTTGAAGACTAGGGCTATTCCAGTTTACTCCATACACCGGGCATTCCGCGAGAACGTGTTGCACGGTGAGTGTAGTTCGTTCATCACACCTCGCGCATAGAGGCCTCCGCTCTCTTGTCAGATGGTACCCGTGGGTCAGCCTGGTGTGGCCTAATCTTAACCTGTTTATGATGACTTCCTCCCTACTGGTTAACACGTGTATTTCTGTCATCTGCTTCGTGTCGACAGTCTTATTTGTTTGCTTCAACAGACTCGTTCACCTGTCCCAGCGATCTTGCCAGCAACGTTTGATAACTTCGAACAGCCTTCGTTTCTCATCAACGAGTTGAATCGGAGCGGGTGTCTTTGGTCGATGGTTAACGGCCGATGCTACTAAGGCCTTAACTTCAGCGTCCGCTGGTTCATCCAGTTTCTCCATACTGACCAATACGAATAGAAAGGTAATCGTTTTATGTTTCCCAAGGGTATTTAGTAGGTTTAAGTCTCGTTTGCACCTCTCGTTCAGTCCCGAGATGTGCTCCTTCCACCGAAGTGCCTTATCAAATCTAAGCCGTAGGAACTTGTGACTGCCGACATATTCAATGTTTTCCCCTTCTAGAGTCAACAGTGGAAGGTCAAGGAGCCTCCTTAGCCGACAAAAATGAATCGCCTTCGTTTTCTGCGCTGAAAAACACAGACCGTTTTTCGCCGCATTTGCCGCAAGGGTGTTGATTGCTACCTGAACAACGTCAATCTTGCCTTGGTCAGCAAATATAGCTACATCGTCTGCACAGAGCGAGATTTTTACTGAGGGGGGCAAGCCGCCCAATAACCTGTTCATAGCAATTAGGAATACGGTGACACTAAGGACGGAGCTCTGCGGCACCCCATTTTCATGACACCTCATGCCTGAAAATGTGTTACCTATTCTGACTCTAAAGTGTCTATCCTGCAGGAAGTCATTCACCACCCTGCAGAGATTCCCTCCAAAGCCCCATTCCTTCAGGTGTTCCAAGGCTCCTCTACGTCAAACTCGGTCGAACGCGCTTTTTACGTCAAAGAATACCGCAGTTACGTGGCTTCTCAGGAAAGTCTAAAGGTACAGCAATAGGTCAATCATGGATCGATCTTTCCGGAAGCCTGCCTGATACTTGTCAAGGAGTTCCCGCCTTTATAAACATGTTACAAGCCTATAATTAACCAGGGACTCAAAGATTTTTACCAGACAACATGTGAGCGCTATGGGACGGTAGATCTCAACCAACTGTGGATCCTTCCCAGGCTTACAGATTGGTATCACGACCGCCTGTTTCCACGCTTTCGGATACACTCCATACAGGTCGAGTAGCCGCTCCTTGGCGGCGTGTGGTAGGTGCGTGATGAGTTCGTATGGGACGTCATCGATACCAGGAGGTTTCCCAGTCTTAAGGCCCTTTAATACCTTTTCGAGTTCAACTGCCGTGAAAAGGGAGTTATAAAGTCGATGTTCTCCGTTCCGACACGCCTTTTTTCTTCCTGAAATATCTCTGAATAGTGGACGTCGGCAGACACTCGATGGTAATAGTCTGCTTCTCGTGCGATTCTCCACGGTGCGCGGCCCCTCCACAATATCGCCATTCGCCTCGCGGATCACAAAAAACCAAGAAATTGGTGACGATTCTTTGAGTGATCGTATCTTCCTCCAGACTTCACCTGCCGGTTCTTTTGACGTAGTAATCAAATTAATGTAATCGCCCCATGATTTGGTCTTCGCTTCGCACTTCAGCCTTCGCTCCTTGGCTCATTTTCTCTTGAAGTCTATGAGATTTTCGAGTGACGGGTTTCTTTTAAGGTAGTACAACGCTCTTTTCTTCTCTCTATTCGCTTCATTAATTTCGTCTGTCCACCCAAGACACAGGTCGCCGCGTGGGTTTCGATGATCGAAGGGGTATCGCAACGTCGGCCTGTGGATTCCTTGTCAGATCACAGGCTCTGCTGTAGCTTTAGTATTTCTCCCAGTCTGCTTTGCGAAAATACCATCTCGGGCCCCTTTCAGGGTCATATCGACGAGGGGAGTCGTGCCTAACAATCATTTTGTGGATAAAAAAGTGAAAAGCCACTAATTTTTTTGAAAAATGCTAAATCATGACTGAAATTAAGAAGAATGACGCATGAAGAATGGAGAATGATACTGGATGAAGAATACTGGAACAAACGCTAATCCACGCTAAAATTGAAAAAAATGGCTAACTCGTTAACGAAATGACAATAAGCAGCAAGTCCGCGCCGCAAGTTTAGCGGCTAAACTTGCAACACTTGCTGAACACTGTAGTCAATTATTTCCTTGTGACGTAGATTTAATCGATTAGGACAAAAATTATTCGATGTACCCCGATGAGAACACTTCCATCGATTCGATGTCGAATCGACGTCATTTACGGCGGTTTTCGGAGATGAGTCCTTATCGACGTCGTATCGATGTCATTTACTCGTCGATGTAATAAGGTTATTATTTCACCCTAGATGCAACTTCGAAAAGACGTAGTTGTAATAACGTTTATCGGTCGATATAGAATCTATATCGATGAAATCTCAATGCAAATAGGTTTTCATATCGACAATAGTATGACATCGATTTGACGAAGTAGCATTAACTAGTTGCATCGTATATCGAAACGACGTTGAAGCAACCTCGATGTTTTTTTTAACATTTCTCACCAGTGCAACTGCGAGAGGTTGAAGTATAGTAGCGTTCGAAGTATAGTAATGTTCGAAACATTGAGGTTGGTTCAACGTCGTTTCGATATTCGATACAACTCGTTTATAGTGCAACTTTCGTCATCTCGATGTTGTATTATTGTCGACATGAAAACCTATATCAACGCACTTGTGATATCGATGTGTCCTCGTGAATAAACTTAATATCATCTTATATTTATACATATATTATAGTTCAGAAAAAAAACGCTGCGAATTATCGAACAATGCCTTATTATTTTGACTGTTTATGGATTTATTATTCATGTATGTAGTCAAATCGGGCTTGAAATTACATGTAAATCGACACCCCACACCCCTATGATCCCAAATCCTTTGAAAATCCCCATTTTGGACCCGCTTTTGACCCATAAAACCCCAGGGAGTTATTTGATCAAACTGATCAGATGTTAGGACCAACTAGATCCCAAATGGAGTCTATGTGCGAAAGAACGAGTTTTTTCGAGCAATCCTAGGGCAAGATATGGCCCGGACGGCGGACGGACATTTTTTTTTTTTTTTTTTCAGATTTGGATTCTACGCACTTTGAAACGCAAAACTACAAATTTTGAGGGGGGGTCAAAAACATTTTTTTGCGATACGATTACAAAGACTTATTATTGAGAAATAATAAGTCAAAAATCTTCGCCAGCTAGCGGTTGAAAACAGTGAATTTAACTCGTACACGTGCGTTTGAAGCAACAATATTTCTAATAATAATATAAGGCGTGTTTCAACTTTTCTTACTAGATTCCCCCTTTTAAGAAAATAAAATTTCAGAACTGATGTTTAATTTTCCCCTATATAACAAGGCTAAATAAAAAACGCTGCGAATTATCGAACAATGCCTTATTACGACTGTTTATGGGTTTATTATTCATGGATGTAGTCAAATCCGGCATGAAATTACATGAAAATCGACACCCCACCCCCTATGATCCCAAATCCTTTGAAAGTCCCCATTTTGGACCCACTTTTGGCCCATAAAACCCCAGGGAGTTATTTGATCAAACTGATCAGATGTTACGACCAACTAGACCCCAAATGGAGTCTATGTGCGAAAGAACGAGTTTTTTCGAGCAATCCTAGGGCAAGATATGGCCCGGACGGCGGACGGACATTTTTTTTTTTTCAGATTTGGATTCTACGCACTTTGAAACGTAAAACTACAAATTTTGAGGGGGGGTCAAAAACATTTTTTTGCGATACGAGTACAAAGACTTATTATTGAGAAATAATAAAGACTTATTATTGAGAAATAATAAAGACTTATTATTGAGAAATAATAAGTCAATATTTGATTTTGGTTTATTATTCACTCTGAATAACACACCTATGTTTTCGGCCAGGAAAAAATGTTTAAGGCCCGTTCACAAGCTCTATGTTTGTGTTGTGTGGTGTCTATGCAACCTATCAAAATGCTTCATTTTTCGAGGGAATAAATTTGTTTGGTTGCATAGACTCCACACAACGCAAACATAGAGCTTGTGAAGGGGCCTTTACAACCTACCCTTAATTTTTCTGTGTACGTTTTAACATTTCTTGAAGGTCCGGACCATATCTTGCCCTAGGATCCCGATGAGAACTAAATAAAGTACTTGATACTAAATAAAAAATACTTGATTGATACTAAATAAAAAATAGCACTAAATAAAAAATACTCATCAAAATACAAAAAATACTGCAATACAAAAACACTACTGACTCTACCACGAGAATTTTGAACTACCCACGTTTCGCACGTGGCGTTATCATCCTTATCTAATAATCAAACGGTCTTTCTCTTTTCCTTTAAGTTCGTGTCAATTCATGTTGTGAAGTGTGACTGAGAACTTTAAAGATTTGAGTGACGGTTTGGAGTGTGTCGTACTTAATTATGTCGACGCAGCAAGCCTCAGTGTTAGTTCTCAGGCATCAGTACCAGTCACAGACGTTTGAATTACTTTGTTTCAACTGTTGGGCAGAGGAAAATATGCTCCGGATCTTAGGTAAGTACAGGGCAACAAATCTTGTAGAGCGTTATAATTTGGGGACAGGCTACCGATATTGTAATTTATAAAGTGACCCCTTTTGCCTTGGTTGTGAGTCGCATGAACGTGAAAGTGAGTGCGAGGACGGCTTTTTAACGTTAGCACTAATAATCTTAATGTCAAGTCAACTAATTGCTGCGCATAGAAGAAAAAGCAAAGGAACTTGATAGATTAATATTTTTAGTTCGTTGTATTCGAGTTTCTCTCGTGCACTAATCCGTTCGTGGTGGCTGTGCCCGCAGTCTCGGTGTTCGACATAGAGGCACAGGAGTTCACCAGAGAAGAAGGAGTTTTAAAGGCGCCACACATTGCTTACAAGGCTGCTCCTCGTCCTTCTGGGCTGGGGGAAATTTACTCTTCTTCTTTTCGATTACGAAAAGAACTTACGATTCTTCGGCAGACGAAACTTCTAAAGAGTCGCAATTGAAAAAGTTGAGAATATAAGGTATACATATAGGCTATTTTTTCTGTCAGTGTATGTAAACATAATGACTTATAACGTTTCTCATTTGCACAAAATTCTGCAACGCGGCAATTCATTTCCAACCGTTTTCTCCAGTAACATATGATTTAATTAAGAGTAGGCGGGTGGAAATGAACTGCCCAAATGCAGAATTTTGTGCAAATGGGAAACGATATTACACTTTTGGCCAGCCATAATCAAAATTACAATTGACTTGAATTTATTCCAGTGGCACTCAAAAAGCATCGGAAGAACAATGGAAATATCCCCGCCTTCAGTAGCGAAGAAGTGAAAAACACAGTTGCCAGGTGGCTTGAAGACAGCCAAGGCCGCCTGAACATTAAGGCCAAGTTCACCAACAAAATTGATCTTGTTTGAAGTTGATCGTGATTAGTAGCCAATAACGACCCATATGAATTCTGATATAAGTGTTGATGTTATTCGCAATGACCGAATTCGCCCACTGCCCGAAGAATTTACCCACAACGCGTTATGGGCAATGTGAAATGCTCACGACGCGTTGTGGGTAATTTTATTTGCCCAGTGAGCGGAATGAAATACCCATAACGCGTTCTGGGTAATTCATTTTACTCAATAGCCGAAATAAAGGTTAGGGTGAGTGTTTAATTATCATTCCGTATCATTTTATGTAATTATACAGTAATAAAGCTGTAATGGGAGTTGAGGCACATCTGACTCTGCTTTGAGTAATTCGAAATGCGCACAAGGCGTTGCGGGTAAATCGAAGTAGCCAGAACGCGTTGTGGGTAAAATCGGAAGACCCACGACGCGAAATAGACTAACCTAACCTTTATTTCGGCTATTGAGTAAAGTGAGTTACCCATAACGCGTTATGGGTATTTCATTCCGCCCTCTGGGCGAAAATAATTACCCACGACGCGTTGTGAGCATTTCACACTGCCCATAACGCGTTGTGGGTAAATTTTTCGGGCAATGGGCAAATTCGGCCATTGCGAATAACATTTACATTGTAATCGTGGTTTAAGAAGTTGGTGAAATCGGGCCTAAAAAAGGAAGGAGAAAATTCGGCAGTTGACTGAATGTGATTCTCTATCAGACTAAGGTATACTCTATTGGTACCGTATTGTGTAGCTTTATAATTATGATAACTTTTTACTAACTTAGTTATTTTGGCGTTTCGCAAACGTTAGGTTCCGTAGGAAGTACGAGGAGGATCCACCTTGGTTTTTAAAAGTAGTTTTCTGTCATTTTTTTTTTTTTTTTTTTTTCAACTAATTTTCACTTTAAGCCTTAATTATTGTATGAAGTGTCCTATAAAATACAGTTCGTATTTTGTTTAAAGTATGTATTATAATTTACAGGTCACACTCAGTACCTTTAAGGCCGATCCACACATTCGAATGGTCCTATGAAGCGTGCCTTTGAATGCGGCTGTTCACAATACCCCATGCATCCAACACCAACGCGACTCCCACCATGCTCGTTCTATCGGGACGTTCCATTTCTAAAGTAAGACTGGTGTAGGTTCAGAAGTATGCATATAGGTGCGGACCGCATGGCCTAGGTCCATGCTGTTCATCGGTCCCCATACAAAAAAAGTGACGGTATCGGTGATTATTTAGGCCCATTGAATCATTGATGTGATATCGACGAAGTGATTATATGGTTTACAAATCTATATAAATCCAAACGTGATATTGCATTTTTGTGACCAGCTGAGGAGAATACTTTCAAAAAGGCACATATCCATTTTTTCAAGGTAAAACCCAGTTTTGGGGAAAATGGATATGTGCCTTTTAGAAAGTATGCTCATCAGCTGCCGGTACAAATTTTCCATCGATGACAACGCATCCGTGCGACGTACAATCGATGAGATGGTGCGACGTAATATCGATGAAATTGTGCGACGTACTATCGACGAAGTGGTGTCGAGGTCTATTATATGTCGATTTTTCATCGATGAGTTGACGTAATCCCATCGACGTTGATTCGCGGGACATTTTTGACTCGATCGCGGCTCGATTTTTAGTCGTTTGTTGACTCGATGATCGACGTTGATTCGATGTTGATTCGATGGGAGTGTTCTCATCGGGACGGTTGAGTCAGGGGAGGAAGGAGAAGGGGAGCGAAATAAAGAAAGAAGGGCAGTCAGTCGTTCTTGAGCCTGGATTGAAGAAAGATATTTTTTTTGTGAAGTTCTGCCCCCCCCCCCTTGCCTTCTTTTCTTTTCTAGAGCCATCCTTGGCGTTTTCCTGAGGACTGTGTTTCGGGAAATTGAAGAGGGTGAACCCCTGAAATTCAATTACTCAACAATTAATCAGAAGTGGGATTTCGAAAAAGTCCAGTCCGCGATTGGGATATTGGTCGTTGTGAGTGAGTTAGCCAAACGTGGTGTAACCTATAAGTGTCGTGACGCGAGCCATACGGGCAAGATTTTATTTCTGTTTGAACAGCCATACGGGCGGACTTGTGTATTTTAAAAGCCAGACGGGTGATTTTTCTTTTATTTTTTTGAGTCAGTCGTGACGTGAGCAAATTTTGCGAATTTTGGGAGACTGTGGAAGAGTGATCGGAGAGGAAGAGTTCGCGGGGGAACGCTTCCAAGAAAACCGGATTTGACCTTGTACCTTGAACGCTTGAGTTCTCCTAACTTGTTTCGAAGCTTCACTGAGAGGTCTCGCGCGCAGAAGCAAGGGGGAGTTAAACGTCACCACCCGTTTGGGGAGTTAAACGTCACCACCCGTTGGGGAAGGTCACGGAAGAGAGGGAGTTAGACGTCATCATCAACCGTTTGAGAGGGCTCACGGGAGAGAAGGAGTTGGGCATTACCATCACCACCCGTTCGAGAGGTCTCACGGGAGAGGAGGAGAAAAATTAATCGTAACCGACCGTTTGAGAGGGCTCGCGTGAGAAGAGGTGAGGAGAAGCACAGCTGATCGTGAGTAGAGTTGAACTCTTGTTCCTGATTGTTTTCGTTCGCCGTTTTTTTTGTATATTATTTTGGGAGTTTTTACTGACCATTCAAGATGAATAGTGAGGTATTGGCCGAATTACAAACGCGACCCTTATAGAAATGATACGTTCCCCAATTGTAAATAGCGAAACGCGGACGGTTATGCCCGACATGCATATGGCGTTGCGCGAATTTTCGGGAAAGAATCCAGGGCCCGAGGCCGAGGATTGGCTGAACACTGTAGGACGTTTGGCTAAGCTGCACAATTGGGCCGATGATTTAAAACTCAAGCTATGTATAAGCAAGCTGACTGGCCCAGCCAAACAATGGGCGATGGAGCGGGAGTTCCACGATTTTGAAGATTTTACCGCGCAATTTAGTAGGTCTGAGACTGACCAGGCCGTGCTTTGGCGATCGATGTTAAGCCGTATACAGAGACGTGACGAGTCGGTGGAGGAATATTTACAAGATAAACTTCAAATGTGTAGGCGCCTAAAGCTTAAATTTGAAATGACGAAGTCCTTAGTCGCGGAGGGGTTATGACAACGAGCGCTGTGTTTCCATGTTACCGCGGGGGACTTTGAGGACGAGGATGCGCTGCGGGATGCCATCCGTCGGTATGAATACATAGAGAATGCCAGAGAAGCTCGTTTTGGCAGCGAGAAAAGCGGAAAAGGGCACAACTTGGTTCGTGCTAAAACCGAAATTCCGAAGCATGCCGTACCATCGACTAAGCGGGTGTCAGCTCCGAGCGAGATAACTTGTTACCGGTGTAACAAGACCGGCCATTTATCTCGGGACTGTCCCGTTCCGCGCAAGATAAAATGTTTTACCTGTGGGAAGGAAGGACATATTTCGCGAGGATGTCCAGAGGCAAACGGGTCTCTAGGCGTGGCGTGTGTTTTCGATAAAGAGGGCGATGTCCCGACGACGAAATCTCGTACGAATCCGTATTTAAAGACAGTTCAGTTTCCGGGAGGCCAAGCCGCGGGGCCAATAGACAGTGGTAGTGGCGTGTGTACCGTCAAGGCGTCCACGGCCGTGGTGCTGGGCCTAAAAACGGAACCGATGGGGACGGATTTAGTGGCGTTCGGGGCCACCGCGGTGAAAACACTCGGGCGCGCGTTCGAGAAGTTAACAATAGACAATGTTTCGGATTTTGTTTTGGTTTACATTGTGCCAGACTACGCACAACAGCAGGAAGTATTGGTGTGGTTGGCCGGTCCTGGACGGACCAGCCTCAAGTGTCCTTCGTGAAGGAGGGAGACAGCCTGAAGTTTCGAGAAGTATCACCCCCATGGCCAACAGTTGGTGAGGAGTCGGTAAGAACAGAAAATGTCATAGATCTTGTCATGTTACCAGAGAACCGTAGCATGCGGCCCATAGCACTGGAAGATGTGAAGGTGGGAGACCACGTCACTCCCGAGGAACACGGGGAAGTGACAGAGTTGTTGAATGAGTTCCGAGACGTGGTGGCACTGGAGCCTATCGAACTGGGCTGCATCAACGTCTTAAAAGCGGAAATTTAAGTGGTGCCAGGTAGCACACCACCTGCCTCAAAGCCATATCGTACTGGTAAAGTGGAGCGAGACTCAATTAATAAAAGTATTGGCGAGTGGCGCGAGCAAGGCATTGTAACGGACACCAACTCGCCGTATGCCAGTCCCGTTCTTTTGGTGAAAAAGGCTAATGGGGAGGGTCGGGTGGTGGTGGATTTCCGAAAGCTCAATGCCCAAAAATTTGCCGAACCATTCCCGTTGCCGGTGATAGACGATATTTTGGAGCGGTTGGGCGGGGCGAAGTTGTTTACTTCTTTGGATCTGGCCCAGGGTTACCTACAGGTCCCATTGTCGGAAGAGGCGAAAGAAAAGATGGCGTTTATCACGCCAGATCAAACCGGAAAATTTGAGCGCCTCATTTTCGGGTTGAAAAATGGCCCCGCGATTTTTCAAAAGCTGATGCGTGCGGTTTTGGGCCCCTTATTGAACTCGACTGCATATTGTTATCTCGATGATGTATTGATTTCCTCTTCGAACTGGTCGGAGATGCTCGAAAAGGTGCAAGCGGTCTTTAGGGCGTTTCGAAACGCGAAATTGACGATAAACTTGAGAAAATGTAAGTTCGGGAGTGAAGAGATTGAGTTCCTCGGTTATATAATAAAGGATGGTATTGTGGCCCCCGGGGCGCGAATGACTCAGGCCGTGAAGGATTTCCCGGTACCCAATAATGTGCATGGAGTGAGAAGTTTTTTGGGGTTAACCTCGTATTTTAGGCGGTTTGTGCCGGGTTATGCGCAGATTGCGAATCCCCTCACAGAACGTTTGAGGAAGGGAGTACCTTTTTCATGTTCGGATCGGCAGCAGCGAGCCTATGAGAGGTTGAAGGAGGTATTAACGAGTGAACCTGTTTTAGCTCTTTACAATCCGCGAGCGACCCGTACGGAAGTGCATACGGATGCCAGCGCGAAGGGTCTCGCAAGGGTTCTGTTACAGGGAACTGGAGAAAGCGATCTCCACCCAGTTTATTTTGTAAGTAAAAAGTTAAACTCCGTTGAAGGCAGATATCACTCGTCACGACTGGAACTGATGTCAATAGTCTGGACGTTGACTCGTTTGCGACAGTTTTTGATTGGTATACACTTGACGGTTGTGACTGACTGTGAGTGTTTGGTATACAAGCAAGCAAACAAAACTAAAAACCCACAACTGGCAAGATGGTTCGACCTGTTGCATGAATTTGATTTTACTGTTAGACACAGGGCTGGCTCGAGGGTGGGTCATGTCGATGCACTTAGTCGCCACCCGCAGGTGGAGTCCGGCGACATCATGGACGAAGTTATAGGAAGAACGCTGGAGGTGAATGCTATAATGTCACTCGAAGACGAGGTGGCTGTTTTTCAGCAGGCTGACGAGGATGCGCGTCTGAAGTTGGAGATTCTGCAGAAACCCGAGAACGAGAGAGACCGGGCGAAGAAAAACCATACCCAGCAGTTCTCCGTGTCAAAAGGGATTTTGTTTAAACAGCGGGGAGCACGAAATTTGTTTTATGTTCCTGGCCCGATGAGAAAAAGTTTAGTAATCCGTTTCCATTACATGATGGGACATCAGTCGGCCGAAAAGACAGCCGACGCTCTTCTACGCGACTATTGGTTTCCTCGGCTAAGAAATTATGTTAAAAACCATGTGAGAATGTGTTTTGAATGTATCTTGTTTAAGGCTCAGTCGGGGAGGAAGACAGGGTTGTTGCACCCGATCCCGCCGGGAAAGCATCCTTTTGATGTCCTCCATATCGACCACGTGGGGCCTTACATGAGAACTTCCCAAAAGAGACGCTTCGTTTTCTGCGTAGTGGACAACTACACCCGTTTTGCGCGACTCTACCCAGTTCGGAACAGCGGAGTCGGCGAGGTACTACGATGTCTTCGGAGTCTCATCCTGGAATTTGGGACGCCTGGACGAATCATCTCTGACCGAGGTAGCGCCTTCACAAGCTCAGATTTTGATGCCTTCTGCAAGGAGCGAGGCATAAATCACACCCTGAATAGCAGCCGTCACCCGCAGGCGAATGGAATCGTCGAGCGAGCCAACAAAACTGTGGTTCAGCATTTGGCAATTATGATGACGTCCCCTCAGGATAAGGATTGGGACACGTATCTACCCGAAATCAACCGAACTATAAATTGTATTGTGAATCGTACTACTGGTCTGTCACCCTTTGAGATGCTGATGGGATATCGACCCCGTCATCAAGACGGAATTCTACGAGCTGCGACAGACGCGGCTGATAACGACGATTATCTGCCAACAGCACAGCTACAAGAGGACACGCGAGCAAAAATCATGGAGGCTCAGAAGAAATACAAGGAGCAGTTCGACAGGCGACGTAGTCACGCGCCGAATTTGGACTTGGGAGAAATTGTTTTCATGCGAGCACCCCCAGTCACCGTGGGAGAGGGGCTTGGCTCGCTGAAAGGATCGCCGAAATTTAGAGGACCGCTCAGGATTTCCGCAATTTCACCTTCGGATACTTACCGAGTTACGTCGTTGAGAGCTCAGAGCGACCGATTGTATTCGACGACGGCTCACATCAGCCAGCTTCGACCGTGGCGAATGAAAGTGGTCGACGAGGCCACTGATGACGACAAGGAAATCTCGACTGATGACGACAAGGAAATCTCGATTGATGACGACGAAGCGAGCACGGATCGCCAATGCTCGACCAAAGAACGGGCCGACCAGGAGGCCACCCCAGATGACCCTACCGATTTAGAGGAGGAAAAAGAAGAGACGAGAGCCGGCACCCGTCGGCTAAAACGACGCCCTTTGTGGTTGAAAGACTTTGTATGAATTGTTCTTTCTTTTGTGAATGTGTTGCTTAGTTTTTTTTTGTTTGTTGATATTTTTTTTTTGTTATTATTAACTTCTTTGACGCGAACGCTCCGAAAATTGAGGACAATTTCAAATTCCAGAATGGCCGAATGTAGTCAATTATTTCCTTGTGACGTAGACTTAATCGATTAGGACAAAAATTATTCGATGTACGGTTGAGTCAGTGGAGGAAGGAGAAGGGGAGCGAAATAAAGAAAGAAGGGCAGACAGTCGTTCTTGAGCCTGGATTGAAGAAAGATTATTTTTGTGTGAAGTTCTGCCCCCCCCCCCCTTGCCTTCTTTTCTTTTCTAGAGCCATCCTTGGCATTTTCCTGAGGACTGTGTTTCGGGAAATTGCAGAGGGTGAACCCCTAAAATTCCCCTACAACACACAACCGAAAAGAATCGCTAGAATTGTGAACAATCTGATAATTTGCGGATACAAAGCATAGAAAAAACGTTAATTCGCGGTTACAAATGAAAAAAAAAAAATCGGCTAATTCACGGATAACATTGATAAAAACGCTATGAACTGGTTGTTCAGTCGCATGCCTGCGATCATTCGATAATGAAACTGTTATAAGTTCGAATCCCCAAGGCTATTTACAAGTAAAACTGTTAATTGTGCTTGAAAATTTCAGGTGGAAAGCCAATAACTTTGCCATCCAATAACCGGTCAAACTACCACAAAGCCTGACACATGACACCCTTAACCAATAGCAACTGGGCCCCAAAAAGTCTCAGAGCTTAAAAATAGGAACCATCATGTAGCCAAGGAAATTGCAATGATGTCCATTTTTAGAGCAGCTCATGGCCTATAATAGTCATTTTTAAGGTGCAAATGGTCAGTTTAGCTTTACTTATAGGACAAATATTTAGTCAGTTTTGCCTACTGTATGGCTTGACCATTGGCTTGGCCATTTTCACTCACTTGTGCCATTCATAGGGAGTGAAAAGTACGTCAGGCAAAGGCGAGAACGATCAGTTTGGCCAATTTTGACGTGCGAATGGTTAATTTGGAATTTTTTAAACAGGAATCACATGTCGAGGTATTTTCAGGGCGCAAATATTTCAGTTAATCCATTTTTAGGGTTTTTGAAGTCAGTTTGGACATTTTTAGAGTGGGAATCTCCAGTTCAGCTATTTTTATAGCGCAAAAATAATCTTAACTACTATCAAGTCGCGGATCATCAGTTTTGCAATTGTTAGGGCGCAAATTTTCAGGTTGGTTATATTTGGTGCTGGTCGATTTTGCAATTCACAGGAAAGGAATAATCTTTTTAGGCTCGCCTTGGGCACGAATAGACAGTTCTGCCGTTTTTAGGGCGCAAAAACAGTCCGTCTAGCCAAGACGGGTGTTGCAAAACTGCAAACGAGCCTCTGTTCATTTAAGTCAACATCCTCGGGGTATAAATGACACCAGTGACAGCCGGAAAGGATTCAGCCAACGCAGCGTCACCGTGCCAGTACACTGAAAATGAACCATGAATCGACAAACTTTATAAAATGTCTAATTAAGGCTTGCTGACTTGATAACTGAGAGCATGAATATAATTATAACTACGAGAATGAAATGTTACTCTGACTGTGAATGATTGTGGACAAATTCTTATTCGAGGGAGCGTTTCTGGCGTCTAATTAATTTTACAGGGCGATGTGACTTGGTTTTTTAGGAGGAATAATTAAACGGTTAGGAACGAAAGTAAAACAAAACAGGATTTATTGAACGAAATTAAAAACGGAAAATGTAAGGGCGAGGAACAGGAGGAAAAATAGAGAAATCCTCTTGTCGAAGTTTTTTTCCGAAGTGATTTTTTTTAATTCACCATCTGTTTCTGGTGGTGGCTTGGAAAATGTGGGAATGACGCCACATCACCCCCCTACACAGTCGATGAGGCGGTGACATGGCCGGAAGTTGTCGTTCCGAGAAAATTCGTGTGCTTTTGTCGGTGACGGAGCAGGCAATTCGAGGGGTGGTGACTCGAGATAAGCCGGTTTAACCCGGTCTAACGAGACCGTGCAGGCTTTGCTTCCCATTTGAAGGGTTAAGGTTTTCTTCAACATGTCCCGGCTGAGGATGCGATTTGGTCCTGAGTAGCGGGGCTGGACGGGTCGACGGGGAGCATCATCTCGAAGAAAAGCGTGCGTACAATTTGCTAGTTATTTGAAAATGAACGAGCCAGGTTTCGAATGACACGATGCTGGAATCGGGCGTAATTTATCGAAGTGACGACGTAGCCGGTCTAGAAAGTGAGATACACCAGTCGAGTCGTCCGAGTAACGGTCACAGAAAAATTATCCTGGAAGGCGTACTGGTTCTCCGTAGACAAGTTCTGCAGCTGTGGATTGAAAGCTGATCGAATGCCCAGCAAAATCAGTGGAAGGGTTTCAGTCCAAAGAGGGATGGCGTAACAACGCGATGGCGGCCTTCAGTTGCCGATGAAGTCACTCAACATGGCCATTAGAGGCAGGGTGATAACTGGTTGTTCGCGCGAGTTCGATGCCAAACCGTTGAGACAGGGTTCGAAAAAGGTTTGACGTGAATTGAGAGCCACGGTCAGTTGTTAATCGAGACGGAACGACAAAACGAGAAATCCAATCTGAAACAAAGGCCTGAGCAACGGATTCAGCGTGAATGTCTTTTAACGGGATGACTTCGGGCCAACGAGTGAATCTATCAATACACTCGAGACAATATTTAAAATCGTACGAAGAAGAAAGGGGACCAATAATGTCCATGTGGACATGTGAAAAACGAGATGAAGGAAGATCAAAGTGTCCCAAAGGAGAAGATACATGACGAGTTACTTTTGTTCTCTGACAATCGAGACACGATCGAGTCCACGACTGGATGTCTTTCTTAACGGATGGCCAGGCAAAACGATCCGTGACCAATTTAACCGTTGCTCGGACACCGGGATGACTCAGATTCTGAATAAGGTGAAAAATCTGACGACGACAAGGGGAAGGTACGAAGGGGCGAGGGCGACCGGTTGACACGTACGCAGGATAAAGTGAAGTTGTCACCTTGAAAATGTACATTTTGCAATTTTAAACCGGTGTCACCTGATTGCAGCCAGTGTTTCAGCTCGCCATCATTGTTTTTGGCGTCGGCCATGGCTTTGTAATCGACCGAATGAGAAACTGCTTCGACCCAGGATAGAAAATCAGCCACGAAATTTTCTGATCCACTGATGTGACGAAGTTGAAAACTGTGAAATAAAAATGAGTTGGTTGCGTTGAACCGGAGGCATTTTGTCACGTCTTTGGGAAAAGACGACGGTTAGTGGCTTGTGATCCGTGTAGATCATGAACACTTGCCATTCTAAGGCATGGCAAAAATGGTGAACGCCTTCATAAACTGCCAGAAGTTCTCTACAAAACTGTGGCCAATCGGAATGCCGTGGCGACCGAACGTGGAAAAGAAAGCCAGTTGCTGCCAAGCGTTGTCTACGAATTGTAGGAGAACGTCTTCGATTGCTTTCAAGGAAACATCTGTGAACAAGGCAAGAGGGGCTTCAGGCTTGGGGAAACAGAGAAGGATGGACCGCGAAAGGCTGTCTTTACACGTTTGAAACGCGTTTTCGAGAAGAGGAGTCCAAGTTTATTTTTTTTCGAGCCTTTTGACTTGAGACCCAGCGAGGATGCCATGAAGTAGTGAGGCTTGGGCTTCAGTGGCCATGGAAATGTGACGCCTGTAAAAATTAAGCATGCCCAGGAAACGACGAAGCTCTAAGACGGTGTTGGATTTCGGAAACGAGACGATAGCTTCAACGCGATCGGCAGGAGGCGAGACTCCTGAGCCGGACTCTTGGTAGCCGATTTATAGAGGAAATAACTTTAGCCGAGACGGGGAGATAGAATTTATGTTTTATTTGAACTCAGCCGAGAAGTGGACTGAATGACTGAATGGTAGAGATGGGCGTTATCGTTATTTTTCGTAAACGTTAATTAACGTTCGTTGACGAAAAATAACTGTTACGAAATAACCGTTAAAAATTAACTGGTTGGTCTGTTTTGTTTCGTTCCCGCTAGGGACAACAGTTCTTCTCCCGCAACTGTTGAAAGTGTTAACTCGTTGATAGGTAACGCCATCTCCGAGCGTTGAGAAGAAACTGGTTGAATTGACCAGTTATTTTTCAACGGTTATTTTTTAACGTGATTAACTGGTCGTTAGTTATTTTATTGTCAACTGTTGCGCCATAACAGTTAACCGATATTTAACCCACCTCTACTGAATGGAAAGTACTATTTTTTCATGTGGTGAGTTATGAAAACTGGAGTCGCCACATCAGCCCTTTACGAAGACTGGAAGTCCAGAGCCGCGAAATTAAGTCCTTTGATAGATGAACCGCTTTTGTGTGCGCTTTGTTTACGAGTGACAACGGTTGATTGAGAGAGATTGCAGCCATGAATTGGAGCCCAGTTGCCGATTGTGTTGCAGTGAAAGTGAAGAGTCGCGGTGGTGGCTCACTGGCGAATGAATAGGGCTCAGGCGCCGGGGAAAATGCCGCAAGTGCGGTTGCCAAAGCGGGATGATGTTATTTCTTATACGGCGTCCTTGGATCCCTCTTGCGGCATTTTCTTCTCGACAACTCTGAATAGGCCCCCAGGACTTGTGCGAAAAAAACTTCAAGCAAGCCAGGCGCGGATCCAGAGTCGTCTTAAGGAGGGGGCCATGACTCCGATCGGCCCCAAAGTGATGAATCATTTTTAAAAATTGATAAAACCACGTATTTTGAGGTTTATCGACACAAGGAATTACAATGCCCCACTCAAAAATGGCAATTTCCTCATAAAATTGATATTCCCTTATGAAACTGACTGAACTGAGGTTTTTTAGAGGACAGAATCAAGAAAGAGGCTTTTGAATTAAAGCCACTCCGCGTTTGGTTTTTAGCACAAAAGAAACACGAAATTGGTATTTCATTGGAAGAATAATCCGAAAAGGTGAAAATTGGTAAATTGCTGAGCCAGGACCTGCGAACATTTTCGCTATACAAAATGTGGCGATCCTGATGAATTTTAACTGTATTGATGGCGAGCAGGTGGACCGGAGCGCGCTCAGGCGGATTTAATTGAAAGAGTCCCGGACAGATTAAAGGTTTCGGTGTCATAGGTTTCCCATACAAATTGTGAATACTAACGTGGTTGATTGCTCCAGATAGTGGTCTTTTTAATTTCTAATTAGTTTTG